>CAWUFW010007081.1:922500-1056013 GCA_963921515.1 Calotriton arnoldi
ACTGATTTAGGATATCTGCGTTGTGCAAATAGTTGTATCATGTCATCCATCCGTACTAGCACTGTTTGGGGATTAGAGACGATTCTTTTGACTCTGAGTAACTGAGAGAAAGGTAAGTGGCGTTTTAAAGGAAGCTGATGGAAGCTGTTGAAATGAACTGTATTATTCCGATCAGTTTTCTTTCTGAAAATATCAGTCTCTACGCCAAGTTCAACCTTTTTGATCTCCACATCCAGGAAGGTAATACAGTTGTTCTGTATGTCAAATGTGAACTGGATTCTGTCGTTGATTTGGTTAAGTTCATTAAGAGCAGTTGTCAATTCAGTATGTGTGCCATTCCATAGAATGAAAATGTCATTAATGTATCTCAAGAACAGTTTACTGTTAGAGTGTGTGATACTAAGGTCTGTTTTCTCACTTTCTCTTTTTCTTCTGACTCCTCTTTGGGTAGATTTGGTTTCCTTCTACAAGGTTCACTCGCATCCATCAAGATGTTTGTTATGAATATACTCATGGATTTTACACCGTTATGCTACAGTTTCAAGGGTTTGTCAAACGTATCTGAAACTGCGCTTCACAATTATATAATTGCCACTTGACGATCCTAGGCTCTGTAGATGCTCGTATTCAGAGCCGTGATGTAAACCTTATTTACCATTTCAATATGGCCGCTACATACTAATCCACTCGCAAGTCCGTTTTTCAGCTTCACTACACCCAGGAAGCACCTATTTGTTGGAGAGTCACACCACCCCGCACTAGCCACACATCCGGGAAGATTGCTCAGTGTTGACCACCCGTTCATTCATGCAATTGTGAGTACTGCAACACGCTCGCTTATACACGTGTCATTTCGTAACTCAGTTTCTGGAAAGAATACTGATACGCGTCCGGTATGCATGCACCCGGGCGCGGATCACGCTTTTCACTTTCTTTGGGCATTCAGTTGTCTCTACGTTTTTGGCACTTCACGCGTTTATGCAATCCTTTTGTAATTCAGAGCACTTGGCGTTTCATGTTAGCACGGACGATTATCACACAGGTTAATCTGCCGTGTATATCAGTTTGGCGATCTCACCATGTGTCTAGTCACATTTTGGTTTATTCAGGAAGTCACCATTGGAGTTTTTTTACACTTGCACTGCTATAGTTCACGTCACGATTTGATATCCACCTGAAAAAGATCAATGAACAGTGCATGTTTCAGCATACTCACGCTCACTCTGAAAGTATTTCCGTTGTTGCTGTTAGGATGGTTTCCTCATTGCATTTTATTTCTTGTTTGCTTTATAGTATTGTTTCCTGATGAAGGGCGCTGAGCCCGAAATGCATTGGAACACTTGATTGTTGAACATCATATGATTGATGACTATCGTTCCATGTACAGCGATTGATGATTGTCAGGAGTTCACTATGGATTGAATACTGAAATCCAGGTAACGCTCAAAATATATCTGTGAAACTCATACTATTTTATTTGGAGTGATTAATTTTCTTCGCAAATTGCTCGAACACTGTATTAAACCCAGTGTTGGGTCCTGATTGTGCCCAGGGGGACTCACCCAAGTTTGTGGGTGTGCTATCTTATTATAAAAGTATCCTGCGCTCTGGACCAGAGAGGGTTACCCCAGGAGCACATCCTAACTGATTTAGTGATATACAACTTTGATCAACTAGAGGTTGTGCGCGTACACCTATAGATTTTTCGTTTTCCATTGTTCCGATCCTTGTACGCAGCACACCCGAAGACCGCCACCATGGCGTACGATGAAATCTCAAACCTCACTGACTTACGTGCTGACACATTTGCATTTGCCAACGATGAAGCAAGTAGAATTTACGCACTCATACATGAGGAAACCACACAACTGTCGACAACCCGCAACAAAGAACAAAATATCAAACAATTATTATACTTATCAAAACGGGAAATCAACCAACGGCTACATGCTAGCACTTTAATTAAATACCACCGAGCCCAACGAATTCCAAGGGGCTTGAGGATTTCTTTAAAACCATCCCTTTGCAAGAATGCTCAAAAGTTTAAGGACCGCTGGTACGCAATCTTGAACAAATGTTCACTCGACTTGATCCTCCTAATTATTGAGGACTTATCCAATATTTTGGAAGATTTATCTAAGGAAATTATCACCGTTACAACTGAACTCACCAACTCAATGTCTACTGATGAATGGTCAAAAGTAGGGGGGGCGTGGCTTGGCCAGCAATGGAGGCAGCCGTGCAGTAGCGGGGCTCCGTCTCCGGCTCCCAATCCTGGCCACATAACCTCGAGTACAACGGAGGACCAAGGGCTACCGCACACATATGCTGTTCTGGAAGGGGCCCCCGATGCTCCGGAGCAACGGTGAACGCTGGAGGCAAGGCTTGCTCGGTGTGGGCCTTCCCGACTGATGGCAAACTGAAGGCGGCTAAGCGCGGCCGGGCGCTGAGAAGTGCGAGAGCCCGGGGACTGGCTCTCGCTCCTGGGCCTTGACTGGCGAGTGTGCTCTGTTCGCCTCTGGGGACACCGGCGCCCGAGACTAGACCCGGTCAAGACGGCCCATTGCCGGTCGGGTGGTGAGGCCCCGGGACCTGTGTGGCCATTATTGCCGGCGAGTATCACGCGCGGCTGGGAGCCGGCCCGCTTCTCAGGCCTAGCCTGGGGAGGACGCATTAACGCTGTGGGGACGGCGCTGCTGACCACGGGACAGCGGGGGTCAGTGCTGATGCGGTGGTGACTGAGGACCGGCCAGCCCCCTGACACAACCGCCGAGCAGATAGAGAAGGGGAGCCGGCTGCCGGGTGAGGTCAGTGACTATTCAATCTCAGCGGAGAGACACGGAGGAGTTGTGCGATGCGACCGGAGGGCCCCAACAGTACCCGAGTGATCCAGTCCTTTCGTGACTGTGAGGCAGTCTGAGCCCTACACGCCCCAACGCCTGTGGGTCGGGGTGTGGGAATCTGAGTGACCCATCGAGGAGTCCGCAGAGGTGCGAAACGACTCGCAAGGCTTCGTTGGCCTGCTGCAGCCACGAGTGGTGTGTAATCCAAGGTGGGGGAGGTTCGTGAATGGTGGGCCCTTCATCTACACATCAACGGGAGGTGCCCTGTGGCGACGTGTATCTGCTGCCATTGTACACCCTGCTGATCTCGTCCACGGTGCTTCGCTGAGGGCGGGCAGCCCTACTCTTACAAGTTACTACACTGGGGGACACCGCAGGATAGCCACGGGTAATATTGGTGAGGCAATTCAGTACCGCCCGGACGCCTTTGAACTGCACCAGACGTGGAAGAAAGGTGCAGATTCTGGACTGCGCTCTAGCAACTACCGGGAGGAGTCACGCCCAGTCAAGAATACAACCTTGGCGGCTCCATGTCGAGAGGAGGCCGAACGAAAGCAGGAACCGGGGGAACGGCGGCCCCCCCTCCACAGACCCGGGCACAAGTGGACAAGATGGCGGGGGTGGAGACAGTAGACCCAATGTCGCACAAACTTGATGCAGTCCTGGCAGCTGTTGAAAAGCTAGGAGAAACAATGAATCAGATCCGCAACTCCTTGGAGGGCAAAATAGATAAAGTGGCGCTCGACCTCACACTGCTGCATGCAGATCACCAGAAACTCACGGATCGCACTACTGCCACCGAGGGGGAACTAGCGGAGGTCTCTCCAAGAGTTTCCGTGGCGGAAAAGGACATTTGTGATCTTCAGAACAGAGTGGAATTCTTGGATGACAGAGCAGAGGATGCGGAAGGCAGGGCCCGACGCAATAACGTGCGCGTAGTGGGCCTCCCGGAGGGAACGGAGGGAAGGACAGCTGTGACTTACGTCGAAGACTGGCTCCGGTCACTTCTGCCGGAAGGTGCCCTCTCTCCGCATTTTGTGATTGAGCGAGCACATAGAGTCCCTGCTAAGCCCCCCCACCAGGCTCCAACCCACGGCCGCTCCTGATCCGCCTCTTGAATTATCGGGACAGAGACACCGGTCCTCCAGGAAACTCGAAAATTGCAGGAGATACGAGTGGATAACCAGAAGGTCATGATATTTCCCGATTACACCTTTCAAGTCCAGAAACAGCGGCATTCTTTTCTTGCAGTAAAGCGCAGACTGCGACAGTGTGATCTAAAGTACTCTCTGCTGTTCCCGGTGAAACTGCGAGTCATAGCGCATGACAGGACTCACTTTTTCATTACCCCAGAAAGTGCTGAGGAATGGCTTGACACTTATGATGCAGGAACAACTGGGAGGGGGGAACGAGCACCAAAACCCCCTCAGCGGAGGAGACGAAGACGACAACGGCTGACACAATCCCGTACATCACAAGCTTCTGGCCCTGCGCCGGAACAGATACTGAGTGGACAACTGGAGCGATACAAGCGGTGGCAAACATCGGGGACTCGCTGGACACCTATTCACACTCGGACTCTGACCGGCATGGGCCGCCCAGTGATGATGACCTGTTGGACAATCTATCTGCCTCTCCGGGATCCGGTATTCTGCCCCATGTCACCCCGCAGACCTCGGAGAACATTGCCTGACACTCTGTGTTCCATTTGTTAGTTTCTGTTATTGCAGACAGTCCAAGTGATGCATAACCTCACCGGACACGCAAGTATACAATTGCCTGTATAATTTTCAGATGCTGTACATTTCTGTTGATTTTGGTTATGACGACGCGACAGTCATGGTACGGTTAAGACACACTGATAGGCTCCTCCTACTGGCCCCTTCATATGCGGGAATATTATAAATAATACATAGGCGGTGGCCCTATCTTACTAGGATGTGGCCAGGGATGGGTTCAGCCGCGAAAGGCGACCCTTTCCTAATTTCCCCTATCTCTCCTCTGCAGTACGTTTCCCTTGGATAACTTCCACGTTGCTGTGCACCATAGTCTCCCCAGATATTAGTTGTGTGCTATTGTATAGACGGTTTGGGCACTTGCCTGTTGCAAAACTGCTCTCATGGTATTTTTTATTCTGTATGTCTTTAATGTTTTGTATGCCATCTTATTTCAGCAAAGGTATGTTAGCTGCAGACCGAGTACGTACCAGACAATTCATTTCAGAGCAGCCCCTGTGCCCCTGCGGTTGGCCCCTCTCACCCTCCGGCCAGGTGAACCCCTTAACACCCCTGATACCCCACAGACATGGCGCCCCTTAAAATAGGAACCTGGAATGTAAGGGGCATCCATAACCCAGCGCGCCGATATTTAATATATTCATATTTGAGGCGACACCACATACAGATAGCGCTACTCCAGGAAACGCATCTACCACAGACAGAAGTTATACGACTTCGCAGACTTTGGAGGGGGCAGCTTTATGCGACAGGCTACTCCGCATATGCGCGTGGGGTCCTAGTATGGGTGCGACCGGGAACCCCGTTTCGGGTGATAGATACCATGGTAGACGAGGGTGGCAGATATGTCATGGTGAAAGGAGTATGGGACGGTAAACCGATAGTCATAGCGTCGCTATATGCACCAAATACTGAGCAGGCAGCCTTCTTAGATCATATCTCACACAAACTGGCTGTCTGGCATGATACACCCATGATCTTAGGTGGCGATTATAACTGTGTATTAGATGCCTCTCTGGATCGCTCTTTCCCTCCCCTGCCAGGCACAGCCACACACGTAGCTATAAAAGCACTGACGCGCTGGGCGGAGCAGTGGCACCTCTCGGATGCGTGGCGCCACAGGAACCCGCAGGACAGAGTCTATTCCTACTATTCGGGGGCCCATCGGTTGCATACGCACCTGGACCACTTCATGGTGTCCAACGATCTCTTACCATGTATTTCAGGGTCTTCTTATATGGGACGTACACACTCTGATCATAACCCGCATCTACTAGACTTGCGGTGGGAGGTTGAGCAGCCCCCGATCCCATTGTGGCGTCTTCAGTCAGATGTGCTCTTGGATGCGCCATTCAGGGATTTGTTGGCCACCACCATAGCACAATACATTGAGGAGAACACAGACACAGCCTCATCGCCATTAGTAGAATGGGATGCTTTGAAGCTGGTGGTTAGGGGCCACTGCCTGGGGACACAGGCGGGAATGCGGATGCAGTTGGAGAAAGACCTTACCAATCTTGAACGGAAATTGCTTGTTGATGAGCAGGGGGCCGCGGCGGGGGCAGAGGAACTGCGAAGCCAACACGGAGAGGAGCACGCGCGGCTGTTGGAGCGGTTGAAATGCCTTAACTATGCTGCACAAGCGGCACGGACACATCACATGAGTGATAAGGCCGGTAGGCTGCTTGCGTGGCTCATTCGCCAAAACGAGTCGTCAGCGCCAATAGTGTCGGTCCGCACAGCGAATGGGAGAGTAGCGCACACACAGAGAGATATACATGATGCGTTTGTGGCACATTATCAGGAGTTGTATAAATCGCACGCGCAGGCTACACTTCTAGAGTTGCAGCACTACCTGGACGGTCTGACCCTACCACGGCCTACGGGTCCTCAGAGGGAGGAGCTAAATGCCCCTCTTACTACCGAGGAAGTCCGGGAAAGTATCTTCTCCCTATCTAACGGGAAATCGCCAGGTCCGGATGGGCTGCCGACAGAATTCTATAAGGCGTACACTTACCTTTTGGTGCCGCAGCTGTTGACGGTATACCAGACCGCGATTGCTGACTCCACGTTACCAATTCCACAGAATGAGGCTGTGCTGGTGTCCCTTCTAAAGCCTGACAAAAATCCAGACTCCCTGGGTTCGTATCGCCCGTTGGCACTCCTTATCGGACTACAAAATATTCGCATCACTCCTGGCCAGACGACTCTCGCCCTTAGTAAAAACATTGGTGCACCCAGACCAAAATGGATTTGTTCCAGCTAGGTGCACATCGCTTAACATTCGTCGGTTTTTAGAGTTCAAGAATATGCAGTGGATAGATGGCCCGATCCGGTTGCTTGGTACTAGACCTGGAGAAGGCATTCGATTCGTTGGAGTGGCCTTACCTGGCGGCAGTCCTGGACACATACGAGTTGGGGGAGAATTATTTGAATATAATTCGATTATTGTATCAGCGTCCCACAGTTCGGGTACGCACCGGCAAGCTAATCTCTGACCCTATTAGAGTGCGGCGAGGGACGAGACAGGGCTGTCCTTTGTCCCCGCTGTTGTTCTCTTGGCAATGGAACCTTTGGCTATGCTGCTCCGGAAAGATGGTGAAGCCTGGGGAATACCGCTGGGGGATGGGCTGCACGCTGTCTCCTCTACGCTGACGACCTGTTGTTGTATCTTCGAGATGTTACTGCTATCCCGGAGTCCATTGCCGAAATACTTAAAACCTTCGAGGAGTACTCGGGCCTCCGGGTGAACTGGGCCAAGTCGGGACTCTACTCATTCAGGCATGGCATATCGGAAGAGGAGGTACTTTTCAATACTCTGCCAATTGCATGGTACCCTACCACTTTTAGATATCTTGGTATATTTATATACCGGAAGCCAGAAGACTTATTGGATGGCAATCTGATGAGAGCAATATCGGCGATCCGTGCTCAAATACAGTTCTGGAAGACGCTTCCATTGGGGGTTATGAGCCGCGTCGCCCTGCTGAAAATGATTGTACTCCCAAACTGTTATATTATTTCTCAAACCTCCCAATTTACATACCCAACAAACTTTTTCGGGAGCTGGAGCGTCTCTCCCGAGACCTCATATGGAATGAGGGAGGCCACGAATTGCTTTGTGGAAGATGTATGCCCCCACAGACCAGGGCGGGCTGGCGGTCCCCAATATGGAACTGTATTATTTAGCTGCCCAGCTTCAATGGGTGACGAAATGGCTAGATGGCAGGTGTCTGGAGGACACGGCGACACTACAGCAGCCCTGGACCCACCCGCAGGTATGTCACCTGTTCCACCCGGTAGCTAAATCCCCGCGGCCGACACAGTTGCATATGGGACTGGCACATAGGTGTTACAGGAGGAGTCTCTACCTCACACGCGTGACACTCCCATATGCCCCTATACTGCCATTACTGGGGACACCCCGGGGCAGGACGGGTACTTCGAATACCGCCCTGACGTCCTGGCGTGCGGTGGGCCTGGACACTCTGGGAGATCTTTATAGGGATGGCACACTGTTGACGTTTGAGGCGTTGATTGAAGACACTGAGCTGCCAGCGGGACAGTTCCTCCTCCATACATCTCTCCTGTCAGCTTTGACAGCCGCATGGGGTGACCTGACGGTAGAGCCACCAACGCATCTATTACTACAATACTTACATGTCATGGGGGCAGGATCGCATGTGGTGCATTGGCTGGTGGAAGCGCTCCTTGCGCACATACTGACGCCGATGCGGCAGCTCCGAGGCAGGGGGGAGGAGGACAGAACCAGGCCCTGGACAGATAAAGAATGGGGTGTCATCGTAGCTGGGTCCAGGAATATACCGCGGAACGCCAGGTTCAAACTTATACAAACGTATATCATTCATAGGGCGTACCTTTCACCCGAAAAGATAAACCGATATTTTCACATTGACACTTCTGCATGTCCACGTTGTCAACAATTAGATGCAACTTTGCTGCATATGCTGTGGGATTGCGCCTCCCTTCTGCAGTACTGGCGAGACGTGACCACGACTCTTGCCGCTAGTACAGGCACGCTCCTGCCGCTATCGTGGGAAGTCTGCATTTTAGGGCTTTATCCCCGATCCCCAAAAAATAAAGTAACAACGAGGTTCCAAGATCTGGGGCTGATAACTGCAAAGCGGCTGATAACCAAGAAATGGAAACACGCAGACCCCCAGTGGCAATCAGCTGGAAGGTTCATTTACAATTTGGGCGCAAGCAGAAAGCACAGTGCTGCATAGGGAGGAGACAGCAGGACTTCGCAAGTACCCCATCGCCCAAAGCTGGGACATATTATTAGCTGCCCTCCGACGTGAAGACTCAGATGAAGTAGAGACCCCTATAGCTAGTCCGCAGCACACATGAACACGACTTAATGCACGGTCGGGGGGAACCGGCCTACTCTTAGAGGGTGGGGAGGAGCAGATCTATGTGCCCTTTGAACCATTGACAGTGAATGATTAGCTGTTATCTTACCGCCTGGGTGGGTGGGCTGTTTCTACCACCAACTGAGTGAGGAACTACACAATGAAGTACTGGTCGTACGAGTCACACCTAGTCGTGTAACAATTGCATTTACAACAGGATGGCAAGTTCACATGTTATGTTTAAGTTAATTGAATGTTATAAGAAACATTGTTTAATTATCATTCTACGGTGGAGACCTCTTGTCTCTTCAAAGCTATGCAATCTCTTATTTTCTGTGTAACATCGCATTGATCCGGATTGATAACTGTCCCCACATGTAATGGAGCCACCCAAACATTACATAACGGCATGATGATTCCAACCAGAGGTCTCCTTGACGGGCGATGGCCAGCTATGCCTGTAATGTTAGATTCAGGATGTAGTGACAAGTGAGTGCAATAGCACACAGAAAGTTCAACACGAGCGATCATGTGCGACACGGCGGTTGGTGTTTATGAACTATGTATAAATAGTGGCGCATTGTTGTGGTAATATGTAACACTGGGTTTTTTTCTCATTTGTGATATATGCCAGCTATCAACCTACAGAAAGTATTGTAAAAATTGGAGATAAGCCATGACAGACAAAATAATAAAAAACCTATAAATAACAATAAAGATATTTAAACAAAAAATGAATGGTCAAAAGTACAAGAGGACATTAACATCCAGCTCACTAAACATTCTCAAGAGATTAATGAAAGAAAGATCCGGAAGTTCCGCAGAGATACTGTGGACTATAAACTGGGGGAGGTATATAGCTGGGCGGAGGTATATGCCAGACGCAGGCAAAACAAACCGTATTCACAACACACCGAAACATCGTCCTCAGGAAGTGATTCTTCAAGTCCATTGAATCTGCCTAGAAGAGTCGAAGCACCGGCGCAACCGGCACCGGCACAACCACCGACAGAATTACCCCAAACTTCTGGTGTCTCTTTTTTAGAGACAGGTCAAGGAGACAAAGACGATCCCGGTGGAGCAAAAGAAAAAGAACATCCACATACACGGAGGACCTCGGCCACAGGGAAGAAGGAGAAAGGGAAGAAAACAACACCCAAAGAAACCTAGTGATAAACATTTCGGATCACATTTTCGATGAAATTGAATTGAAAACATTACAAAAAGGAACATCTTTTGTTCCAACGACGCACACCAGCTGATTGGAATTGGAAGTTAGCCTATTCAAATTAATGCGCAACCTCAGATTGAGGCATTTTTTTGAAAATGTACTCGAGAAGCGCCAGACCGAAGAAGAAGATCAATGAAGGGGCTTAAAACCTCAGAGCTCTTACATAGCACCAGTAAGTCACAAAAGTTTTGATACCTTTGAAACTTTGGTTAAACAGGATGTATTGAAATTGAACTTTTCAAAAAAGACCAAACTACGGAATTTAACAAGCAAGGAACTCGGGATACTCAAAAAGATTGCCAACAACACTGACATCACATGCCAAAAAGCTGACAAAGATGGTGCACTTGTTGTCATGAATACCGCTTTTTATGTAACGGATGTAGAGACGCATATATCTGATGAACTCACATACATGAAGCTTGACACCAACCCCACTGAAACTTTCTCAGCAATGTTGCACGACATTGTCAATAAGGCTTTTGAAAATGGTGTTATAAATGAAAGAACCAAGAGATTTTTGATACAAAACAACCTGAGAAGTCCATCAATACACATGCTACCAAAATTCACAAAGACTTATGGCATCCACCTTTACGGCCTATCGTGTCCACAAAAGGTAGCATACATGAACCTATAGGTCAGTTCCTTCACCGGTATTTGCAACCCAGCGTAATGAAAATGAGTACCTATATTAAGGATACTACTGATTTTTTGACAAAAATTCACTAAATCAATTTCCAATCTGATTAATCTATTTTATTGTGCACAGTGGATGTCAAGTCCTAATACACCTCGATCCCACATCAACTTGGCATTGAAGCTATTGAACATGCTTTGCTTCAGACTGATTTGAAGGTTGACCTACAAGTTTTCCTCATGGAACTTTTACATTTTACACTATACCAGAGCTATTTCAAGTGGAAGGATCAGTGGTTACTTCAGTTATCTGGCACATCTATGGGGAATTGTGCAGCACCAGCTTATGCCAATCTCTTCATGAGTAAATTCGAAGAAGATTATATCTTATCTCAAGCTACTTGGAAAACCCACAGTAAACTGTTCTTGAGATACATTGATGACATTTTCATTCTATGGAATGGCACACATACTGAATTGACAACTGCTCTTAATGAACTTAACCAAATCAACGACAGAATCCAGTTCAAATTTGACATACAGAACAACTGTATTACCTTCCTGGACGTGGAGATCAAAAAGGTTGAACTTGGCTTAGAGACTGATATTTTCAGAAAGAAAACTGATCGGAATAATACACTTCATTTCAACAGCTTCCATCAACTTCCTTTAAAACGCCACTTACCTTTCTCTCAGTTACTCAGAGTCAAAAGAATCGTCTCTAATCCCCAAACAGCGCTCGTACGGATGGATGACATGATACAATGATTTGCACAACTTGGATATCCTAAATCAGTTTTAGATCAAGCTAAACTTCGTTGTCAGCAAAGAACACGCAGGGAATTACTTTTGAGTAAGACCAAAGTTATTAAAAACCGCATGGTGGTGGTATCTAGATTTTCTTCTATGAGCAGTGCATTTAAACGCATCATCAGACGACACTGGCCCATTTTATCATTGGAGCCTGATTTTAATCATCTGTTTAACGAGATGCCAATATTCGCCTACAAAAGAGGCAAAAACTTGGGTGAAATATTGAAAACTTCAGAAGTCACCAAACGAGTACAACATAAAGGTACAATACCATGCCATAACTGCAACAATTGCAACAACGTGATCCAAGGTCCGGTCATGACACACCCCCGGAAAGGTACAAACATCAACTTGAAGGTCACAGCCATTTGTGACACGATGAACGTTGTTTACTTACTGAAATGCCCTTGCGGCAAAGTTTATGTTGGGAAGACAGAACGCAAAATAAAAACACGGATTAACGAACATAAAAGCAATATCAGAACTCGCAACATGAAATCCGTGGTTACTAGTCATTTCATTGAAAGTTATCACAACATTAGTCAGTTGAAATTCTTGGTACTTGAGGTCATTGCAAGAACTGAAGGAAGAGACAACATCAAATATGCTTTGCAAAGAGAAAATTTTTGGATTAAGTATTTGGATGCCCTTCAACCACATGGTTTAAATGAACGCATGGAATTCTTGTGCTATCTGTAACCGTTGCTTGTTTATCAGTTTATTTTTGGTTACCATCACCCTTGGTTACTGTCTGTCCTGAACATAATATTCACACGTTTGACTACGTGTGATAGATTGACATTATCCTTTCACCATTTTCTACTCATTACTGTTGTGATTTCAGTATTAGCACCCATTCCTGAGAAGGGTTTATTTATTGACTTGAATGTCTTTTGATTTAAACACTGGGTTAGACTGTTAGAGTGTGTGATACTAAGGTCTGTTTTCTCACTTTCTCTTTTTCTTCTGACTCCTCTTTGGGTAGATTTGGTTTCCTTCTACAAGGTTCACTCGCATCCATCAAGATGTTTGTTATGAATATACTCATGGATTTTACACCGCTATGCTACAGTTTCAAGTGTTTGTCAAACGTATCTGAGACTGCGCTCCACAATTATATAATTGCCACTTGACGATCCTAGGATCTGTAGATGCTCGTATTCAGAGCCGTGATGTAAACCTTATTTACCATTTCAATATGGCCGCTACATACTAATCCACTCGCGAGTCCGTTTTTCAGCTTCACTACACCCAGGAAGCACCTATTTGTTGGTGAGTCACACCACCCCGCGTTAGCCACACATCCGGGAAGATTGCTCACTGTTGACCACCCGTTCATTTATGCAATTGTGAGTACGGCAACACGCTCGCTTATACACGTGTCATTTCGTAACTCAGTTTCAGGAAAGAATACTGATACGCGTCCGGTATGCATGCACCCGGGCGCGGATCCCGCTTTTCACTTTCTTTGGGCATTCGGTTGTCTCTACGTTTTTGGCACTTCACGCGCTTACGCAATCCTTTTGTAATTTAGAGCACTTGGCGTTTTGTGTTAGCACGGATGATTATCACACGGGTTAATCTGCCGTGTATATCAGTTTGGCAATCTCACCATGTGTCTAGTCACATTTTGGTTTATTCAGGAAGTCACCATTGGAGTTTTTTTACACTTGCACTGCTATAGTTCACGTCACGATTTGATATCCACCTGAAAAAGATCAATGAACAGTGCATGTTTCAGCATGCTCACGCTCACTCTGAAAGTATTTCCGTTGTTGCTGTTAGGATGGTTTCCTCATTGCATTTTATTTCTTGTTTGCTTTATAGTATTGTTCCCTGATGAAGGGCGCTGAGCCCGAAATGCATTGGAACACTTGATTGTTGAACATCATATGATTGATGACTATCGTTCCATGTACAGCGATTGATGATTGTCAGGAGTTCACTATGGATTGAATGTTGAAATCCATGTAACGCTCAAAATATATCTGTGAAACTCATACTATTTCATTTGGAGTGATTAATTTTCTTCGCAAATTGCTCGAACACTATATTAAACCCAGTGTTGGGTCCTAATTTGAAAATAAGCCATCTACCCTCTTCAGCAGCTCTCTGTGATACAACCTCAAAATGTAAGCTTTTCTTACAAAGAATATTAACACTTTTTTTAATTAGAGGTGGGTGACACCAACACAGAACCTACCCACCCTTGTTTACGTTTTAATGCTTCAGTATGAATGAGATGAGTTTCTTGTAACAAAGCTAAGTCTGGGTTAAGCTTGGCCAAGTGAGATAACACTCTGTCTTCTTATGGGGTTAAAGAAACACTTTACATTCAATGAAATTACTCTGAATGTAGCATGTAAAGAACAAATGTAAATTATTCTAGCTTATCTAAAGAAGAAATAATTACAAGATGTTCTATGTTCTAAGTGCTTGATATTGCGTGTGATACATCCCCGTAGGGATATCTCGGTGCTGCGCTGTATTTAACCAGACAAGAGAAACTCTAGAACAACCATGTTTTCAGCAATTTTATAAAATGGTTAAAATTGAGACAGGAACGGACATGCAGAGGGAGGGTATTCCAATGAAACTGCCCTAGATAGGAAAAAGACCTGCCCCCAAAGTCAACTGTACGTATGCGGGGGATTTGTAACAAAGCTTTGTTAGTAGATCTTAGCTGTCTGGTGGACCTATATATCTTCATTTTTTGTTGCAAGTACACGGACCGGGCCTGATACAAGGCCTTGTGTGTTAGGCAACTCAGTTTAAAAATTGCACGTTTCTTTATTGGCAACGAGTGCAGAATTTTAAGGATAGGAGCTGAGGGTGACCAGGCTGGCATATTGCATATTAATCTTGCAGCAGTATTTTGCACTACCTGCAGTTTGGCCACCAGCGAAGTATTAGCTGCTGCTAACAATGTATTGGCATAATACAGGCGACTTATACTCAGCGTCTGGACTAAATTTTCCTGAAGGTGGAAGGCAGCCAAGGGAAAACCTTTTTTATCACCTTCATTGTGGCAAAGCATATGCCACATGTTGTGTTGACCGGCTCTCTCATAGATTACTCCTGGTCGATTTTTACTCCGAAGTTATTCACTATCTGCTTAGGAAGGGGGGCAGGACCGAGATCAGAGGGCCACCAATCAGGTGACCACAATTCCTGTGCTTTTCCAAACAGTACGATCTCAGATTTGTCTCTATTTAACTGGAGACAATTCGAAGTCATTCAGTTAGAGATTTCTCTCATACAATGATTGAATCGCTGCTGCGTCTTGTTTGACTTTCTTCTGAAGGAAATAAGCAACTGAGTGTCGTCGGCATATGACATGATCTCCACTCCGTGGGATCTCACAACATGGGCAAAGGGGCCACATATATGTTGAATAGTATAGGACTCAAACAAGGGGGACTCCTTTATCGACTACTATCTTCCTAGATTTAAAAGGTCCCAAACACACTTGTTGGGAATTATTTTCAAGGAAATCCCTTAGCCACATCAGAGCCCTGCCATGGATACCTACTTCATGTAATCTGTTGATAAGAATGGCATGGGAGACCGTGTCAAACGCTGCTGATAAATCAAATAGGACCAATAGGATTTGGGTCCCTATGTCAAGTGCCATCCGGATACTGTCAATGACAGCTGCCAGTCTGACTTCGTACTGTGTAGCGCACGGAAGCCTGACTGTGAAGGATGTAAGATTGTATTGGCCTCTAAAAAGTCTGTTAATTGTTTATTAACATGGCTTTCCAAGATCTTACAAAGCTAGGGCAATAATGACACTGGTCTATAGTTTGCTAGTTCCTCTGGGTTAGCGGAAGGCTTTTTAACAAGGGGTTTGATTTGTCCACAAAGATAATAAAAGAAAGACAAAATAGAGAAGAGCATATATCAAATAAGATAAGGGAAAGGAAAACAGAGGAGAGAAACAAAAGGAAGGGAAGCAGGAAGTGGAAGAAGAAAGTACAGTATATGTCACAAACTGACAACTGAAAACACATATCATAATGGGTAAGAAGAAGAGATTGAAGGGTGGTGACAAGACAGATGAAGATGGTACATTCGACAAGGGTCACACACCTACAACAGAATGAAACGTAACACAAGGAGGGGAGATCTTATAACCAGTGCAAACCTGTACGTAGAAGAAAAAGAAAATTAACATGCCAATATCACCAGAAAAACATCTTATGTGTGAAATGAACATTAACACTCAAAATAGATAGTATGGGAGCTATTAGCAGAAAGATGGGCCAGCTGTATCCATGTAATGAGTCATATGAAAGTTTATCAATCTTCCGAGATCAGACTGTTCCTCAAATGTGTTAGTCTTGTTCTGATATGTGGCCTTAAAAAGACAGGGATGAAAAAGGCTATAGCGAGCTCCCAAAGTACGCAACGCCGGACGAAGGTTGAGGAAGTCTTTCCTTC
This sequence comes from Calotriton arnoldi, assembly GCA_963921515.1. NCBI lineage: Eukaryota > Metazoa > Chordata > Amphibia > Caudata > Salamandridae > Calotriton > Calotriton arnoldi. The sequence continues at coordinate 938,579 of CAWUFW010007081.1, forward strand.
TACTGGCTGTGTAATGAAAATCCTCCGGCCAGCCCACATAGCATGTTTTTTGGATTTAGCCACATTGAGGACTTTCAAAAAGTCCGTAAGCTCCAAGAATAAGATAATCACTCCTCTAGGCTTAGTATGTGGAGCACAAGTGGAGAGCCACTGACCGGGTCTGTGTGCTCGCTGTATATTTTACCATCATGGAGGGCGGTAAATCTACTAATTGCGGCAAGAAAGAGGCAAAGAAAGAAACTGGATCTTCTCCTTCCATACCCTCTGGAAGACTATATATGCACTGATTGTTGTGTCTGCTTCTGTTTTCTAAATCTTCCAAATGCGTTTTTAGTTGAAGGACCTCTTTTTCCAAAGTTGCAATTTTATTTGTCTCATCCTGCAGATTGCTAACTCGTTGTTCCACCACAGACACCCCTGTCTCCACGACAGACCATTTATCATCTAGATGTTGGATTTGCTTATTTATCTCCTCAACAAAAGGACAAAGGACCCTAATTTCCTCCAATAAAATCTCCATGAAGATAGGAGACAGTGTCTTTTCAAGAGATAGGGGGGTCTTGTTTGAATCTTTTATTTGCAGCAGAAGATGTATGCAGTTTTGTTGAGGTGATAGATACAGAAGCAGAATGAGAACCAGTAGATTGTGCCAAGTCGTCAAAAGGAATAGAGTTCTTCATGAAAGGTGTATTAGATGGCAAGCATGAGGTCAAGGTGGCAGGTGACTGTACTTTGGTGGAGAATTAGATTTTCTTCACTCTGTCCATGCAAAAATTACCAAAACACCCAAGAGTATTGTCATATTGTTCTGAAGTAGGGGGAAACAAGCTTTAAAAGATAAGTGAGGGAAGAAAACAAGATAGAAGAAAAAAATTGAAAAAACCTCATATAAAAATTCCCTTTATAACAATGAGCAGCAACTGGCAAAGGCTATCTCCAATTAAAGCTTCTTTAGAAATATGAAAATAGCGGGAATATACAAGAAGTCATTGAGTAATAATTGAGGAGAGCGCCTGCATCCCGGTGATCAGCAAAAATACCAAAATGGTGGCTGCGCTGTGGAGAGTGTCATCGCTGGTGCAGAGTGAGGGATTTAAGCGCCGCTGTGAAACTTGACAAGTCACCACTCCCGCATCACTGAGACATGGCTGCAATATCCTCCTTGTGGGAGCGGTAAAACCTTGTTGTATAATATATCAGGAGGCTATCTTAGATGGCACTCAAGCCACGCCCCCAGGGCTTTAAATTGTGATGTTATGATTTTTCTTTGTTTTCACTGATATGGAAAAGCTTAGCTGCTTTTTATTATCTTCTGTGATGCTGCCAATATTATGTGCACTAGATCCCGGCTTTTTAAAATAATGATTACAAAAGAAATATGTTGAAATACGTATTCTATTTCTGGGATCTTGAGTGTGTAAATCATTAACGAACGATCATTTGGATTACCCCTTCTCCCTGTTAGTAACCCAAAAGCATTGACAACCACCTTGTGAGAAGTTGGCCTGGTATATGCTGTTCACTAATTAAAGTGGACACCTTGCACCAGGGCAAATCGACTCTTATGGTAGATAGGTTTAAGACAACCTTTTAAAGAAAGCTATCCTAGTGGTAGCTGTGGAGAGCAGCCTTCAGGCTAAGTCTCGGAGGAATGTAAAGCAGCTTGTTTTACCATATAATCTCTTGAATCACCAAATGAAAAGACACCACACAGGTATATATATCAAATATATATGTATTTATTTCTAAATAACTCTCTACTAATCTCTTTATGAGATTAGAAGACAAACATATGCACAAATCAACGTTTCACAATAAGTTAAGCACAAAATATGGCTGGGGCCCTAGGGGCGTACTCAGACCATATACTAAGTAAGAGACTTAGGGACAACGACTTGCAGGGAGACAAGGCCTAGGGCCTTCAGAAGTGCAGGGGCCTCACGAAACCACCCAAGGCAGGTAAGTAAAGGACCCACGGGGGACGCGTGCAGTGTGAATACACAGGCGCGGATCGCCGTTAACTTCAATGGGGCAAGTCGCGGTTGGAAATAAAGAGTTTTAGGATACTTCTGTAGAACCTACAAGCAAGTCACTTACAGGGTAAGTCGTTCTAGGGCCCACACCCACAGGAGCACCGTAGTGCTGGAGTTACCTCACCCAGGGAAGCCGGGTGCACAGGTGTCCTTGGTGTCGGGTCGCAGCGTCGTTTTCAATGGCGAACAAAGAAGACTTGCTGCTTGCGGGAGCTGAAGAAGTGTCCGGTGGAATCCAAGCCTGGATTCTGAAGAAGGATGACCTGAAAGCAGAGGGGACAGTGTTCAAAGTCACTTGGCAGTGACCCGGGGCAAGGAAGATGGATGCCCACCGTCGTCGGTCGCTTCAGGTCGGTTGCAGGTGCCTTGACTCTTCAGCCACGTGGTCCAGGAGGCGTCGAAGATGACCAGGAGCTGGATTCGGTGTGTCCCTTGACGTCTGCAGCTGACTGCGGTGTCGGCAACTCGATCGGAGCCAACAAGCCTTGACAGCCGCAAGTCTCGGGGAGATGAAGAAAAGTCGATGGCGCAGACCAGCAAGGTCTGTGAAACTCACCCAGCGAGGGTAAGTCAGGGCAGGCCTGGAGCAACCAGGGGAGCCCTTTGGTATCTTTAAGAAGTCTTCTGGGGACCCACAAGCCAGTGGGCAAGGGATCGCGAAGACACCTCGGGCAGAATCACTCAACAGGGGCCCACGGTCACTCAGGACGGTGTAGGCCTCTGATCTTCGGAGGGATTCCTGCTGGAGGTCAAGATCACACGTGGTCCAAAGCACAGGTTCGTAGAACGTTGTGAAGGGGTTGCACTCGACAATAGTGCACGGTACCCAGGGGTCGCGGTTCCTCGTTACTCGTGGGGTCCACTTGCCTCAGCTTCACTGGGGACTCACGATGGCCTGGGAAAGGTCAGGAAATCCACTTCTTGGGCTGCAGGGACTTCGGACTCCGGCGGGAGCGGCGTAGTTTGCAACCGTCGTTGTCGTTTTTGGTGCCTGCCAAGCAGGGGAGTCACTCCTTGACTCCAAGGGAGATTCTTCTGTCTTCCAAAGGTAGTGGAACGTCGAAGGGCCAGGATTCTTCTGTAGAGCGTCGTCCAGGGGTTATCTGCTTTGCAATGGCAAGGTTCCCCCTCTTATACTAAAAAGAGGGGATGGACTAGCTCTATGACCCCACCTATGGGAGGGTCAAGGGAGGGGGTGGCTACACCCACTTCCCTTTGTCCAGTTTCGCGCCAGAGCAGGGGCAGGTAGCCCCTGAGCTGGTTTGAACTGGCATATGCACAGAGGAGCCTTCTGCTCCCCTGTGCAGGACTTCAAAGCACTCTAAGAGTGCACCCACCCAGCCCCAATACACTAAACCCTGTCTGGGAGGTGGTTACACCTCCCTGTGACAGGATGCCTATTGTTGGGCTTCCTCCACTGTGAGTGTCAGTCATCAGCAGGAGGGCAGCCCAGTGTCTGTGACTGGTGGCATCCATTTTGTGATGCCAGGGCTCTGCAGGATTCTACCGCGTTTCCACAGCAGCTACATGTCTTATCCCTCTAGAAGGGTGGAATGCTACCCCCGCCGCCAGGATTGGCGGGGGGGGTAGTATTCCAAGATGTTTGACACCAAACACGACATGTTTTGATGCAGCCATTCCAAAGTTAGCATTTACCGCGAGGATATAATGCACTTAATAGTGTATGGTTTAACCGCATCCACAAACAGCACCAGAGAATAGACTCTGAGAGCTGCAGAGGGGCCCTGCTCAGGCAGAGGCACCCCCTCACATAGAAGCCAAGCACCCTGCCCTCAGGATTGATAGGGCCTGCCTTAGGGGTGACTGATAGGTTTATATGTGTGTGCAGGAGAGATATAGGAAACCTATATCTCAGTGAGGGGTGCTAGCACCACCTCACCCAGGCTGCAGTAGCAGGCCTGTGGTGTCAGATTTAGACTGCTTCCCAGGGGTGGCATAACACATGCTGCAGCCCCTGGTAGGCCTGTGAAGTACCTATGCCCTTGGCACCTAAGGTACCATATACTAGGGACTCATAAGGCACCACAGTATCCAATCACTAGTGCACCTAGAGTGCACTCCATGTCGTTTAGAGAGAGCAGATAGACTGGGGCCCTGATTAGCAGGATCCCAGTCCAACTAAGTCATAAACCAGCAAAACACCATAAAAAAAGTGGGGGCAACCATATAGTCAGATTCCACCTTCCTACATAACCCCCCAAACGAAAGGAGATAAGGCTAACCTTGGCCAGTTGAGCCTATATTGACTAAGTGGCCATATAAGGAAGCACCTGCACTAGCATGGTTGCCCCCTGTCTGATGGTCCACTAAGCAATCCCTCACCCTAAGGGTGTGAGAGGGTCTCCACCATGGGGAATCACTACCTCTGGTGTGCTCTGGTAAAGTGCAAGGCTGGTGAGGTGTCTGAGTAGGGAAGTGAGGCCCTAGGAATGTTGGCCTCAGCTTCCTCAGATCACTGGTCACCATGTATGCCTGTCTTTCCATGACTGAGTTGCATTTTGCTCTAAGGGTCAACCTTTGGCTGCCTACAGCTGGGGGTTGGGTCCCTTTGAATGGACTACTGGAGGGACATGGCAGGTTTGGAACCTTTTGGTCCCAGGTTTGCCCTTGCCTAACAGAGTCCTTCTGGGGGAGGTCCCTACATAAAGGTATGGGGGATCCCTCAGTGGGTTGAGGAATTTTCACCTGGCTAGGGCTACTAGACTGGGTGCCCCTTATCTGCTGATGGGGGGGTTCCTCTGGACAGGAGGCCCTGGGGGTCCACTGACCTCCCTGACCTCTGCAGCCCTGGGCTGACTGAGGCAGGGTAGAGAGGGGCAGTTTACCTGCTCCAGACTGGGTACCACCTTGGAAGGGTCCTCTGCCATCAGGGGTGTGGCCAGGCCAGGCCTGACTACCTCTGGGGCAGTTCCTTCACTAGGGGTAGGGTCAGTTCCCTGAGGAGGCTGACCCTTACCTACTGTCTGGGGGAAGAAGACTTTTCTTCAACCCTTGTGCTCTCTTTTGGGGGAGAGTGGGCCATTCGTCCAGGCTCCATCTCTCCATAATCTTGGGCTGGGGCTGTGGCCATCACAGCCCCCCTAACCTTTACAGGGACACCCAACATCTTCAGATGGGTTTGGTGTTCAATTTCAGCCCAGGCTGAAATTTCCAGATCATTGCCCATCAGGCAATCTACAGGTAAGGTTGGGGACACTGCCACTCTCTTTGGGCCTGTGACCCCCTCCCAGCTGAGATTGACTATGGCCATGGGGTGATCTGTTCTGACACCATCAATGTTGGTCACCTGGTATTTAAACTCAGGTAAAAGCTGGTGAGGGGGACTAGTTTCCTGCCACCATGGTGACACTAGCCCCTGTGTCCCTAAATGCCACAGCTTTCTGACCATTAATTATTGGCTCCAGTCTGTACCTGCCCAATGCTATGGGACCCATGGTAAAGGTGGCATATCCTACACCACCATCAGAATCTGAGGAGTCTGTTGAGGGGGTCCTGTCTAAACTAGGGCCCACCTCTGTTCCTCTTGCAAAAGCACCTAACTTTTGGGTGCACTACTCCCAACTGGAGGATTACTACTGGTAGTACCAGGAGGGGTGGTAGTAGTTGTTGGAGGAACATTTTCTTTATTGCCATTCCTGGGACAACTGGGATCAGATTTCCAGTGCCCAGGCTTTTTACAGACATGGCAATAGGGTTTCTTTTCAGGAGAGGAAGGAGTTTGGGACCCACCCCCAGAAGAGGAATTTTGGGGCCCTGTAGTGGACTTATCCTTGGATTTATCCCCACCTTTCTCTTGGGACTTGGTAGAATCTTTCTTGTGGTCACCACCCTGATTCTTAGGCCTTACCCTGGTTCTGACCCATTTGTCTGCCTTCTTTCCCAATTCTTGGGGAGAGGTCAGATCAGAGTCCACCAGGTACTGGTGTAAAAGCTGGTTTTGACAATTATTAAGGATCTGTTCTCTCATCATTAGATTATAAAATCCTTTGAAATCAGTAACCCTACTGCCAACCAGCCAACCCTCCAGAGCCTTGGATGCACAATCTACAAAGTCAGTCCAGTCCTGAGTCTGTGCCTTCTGGGTATCTCTGAACTTCAACCTGTACTGCTCAGTGGTTAAGCCAAACCCATCTATCAGTGCACTCTTCAGGACCTCATAATCATCAGCATCCTCTTCTCTAACAGTGAGGAGCTTGTCTCTACCTTTATCTGAAAAGGAGAGCCACAAGATTGCTGCCCACTGCTTTTGGGGGACCTGCTGACCTCTACAGGCCCTCTCCATAGCAGTTATCCACTTGTGGATATCATCCCCACTCTGGTAGGGAGGAACAACCTTGCTCAGGTTCCTATGGTCAGGGACATATTCTCTGCCTCTAGGGACACTGTTGCTGCCACCAGGGGGTTCTAAACCCTCCCTTCTGGAAGCTCTCTGGATCTCCAGGGCTTCTCTATCCAGTGCCAACTGCTTGGTTCTGAGGGCCACTTTGGCTTCCTCATACTGGAGCAGTTTGCACCTTCTCTCAGAGGAGGTCTCTCTTAAGTTAAAGTATGAGCTCCTCTCCTGGACAAATTCTCTGCCAGAGTGATAAGAGTGCTCAGATTCCCTGGAAGGGGATCTGTGCCTCTCATCCACTCTGCCAGTTCTCTTAGGGAGAATTCCTCTGTCCTGTTCAGGCTCCTTGAAGCCTGGCCCTTCAACCACAGAGTCTTGGTCATTCGGATTGTCCTCATCTGACCCAGATACTATGATTGACCCACCCACTGATTCAGACCCCTTAGCTCCTAGAGCCAATCTAAGGTCATCTGCTGTCAGCAGATCTATCAGGTGTAGTGTTGAGGGACTCTGTCCTGTCCTCAGGTGTCTGTCAACACACATGGCTCTCAAGTCAGAGACAGCCATGTCCTTATACTGAGGCTGAGTGGATCCACTGGGTCCACCCTTCAAGGACATTCTAGTGTTGTGCAGTGTTGTACTACCTACACTAGTTTGTGGCCTACTGATCCTAGCTTGAGCTGCGGAAAGGGTGTGCTATCCCTTGGCACACAGCTCTAAGTTCAGTAGAACTTATTGATACTAAGCTTGACTTTATATGTACCTTGAGTACCTATAATGGTTTTCAGTTAGTAATTCAAATAGAGATTTTCTGGTAAAACAATGGCAAGCTGGAATCCCACACGCTGCCCACCAATGTGAGAAGTTGGCCTGGTATATGCTGTTCACTAATTAAAGTGGACACCTTGCACCAGGGCAAATCGACTCTTATGGTAGATAGGTTTAAGACAACCTTTTAAAGAAAGCTATCCTAGTGGTAGCTGTGGAGAGCAGCCTTCAGGCTAAGTCTCGGAGGAATGTAAAGCAGCTTGTTTTACCATATAATCTCTTGAATCACCAAATGAAAAGACACCACACAGGTATATATATCAAATATATATGTATTTATTTCTAAATAACTCTCTACTAATCTCTTTATGAGATTAGAAGACAAACATATGCACAAATCAACGTTTCACAATAAGTTAAGCACAAAATATGGCTGGGGCCCTAGGGGCGTACCAGACCATATACTAAGTAAGAGACTTAGGGACAACGACTTGCAGGGAGACAAGGCCTAGGGCCTTCAGAAGTGCAGGGGCCTCACGAAACCACCCAAGGCAGGTAAGTAAAGGACCCACGGGGGACGCGTGCAGTGTGAATACACAGGCGCGGATCGCCGTTAACTTCAATGGGGCAAGTCGCGGTTGGAAATAAAGAGTTTTAGGATACTTCTGTAGAACCTACAAGCAAGTCACTTACAGGGTAAGTCGTTCTAGGGCCCACACCCACAGGAGCACCGTAGTGCTGGAGTTACCTCACCCAGGGAAGCCGGGTGCACAGGTGTCCTTTGGTGTCGAGTCGCGGCGTCGTTTTCAATGGCGAACAAAGAAGACTTGCTGCTTGCGGGAGCTGAAGAAGTGTCCGGTGGAATCCAAGCCTGGATTCTGAAGAAGGATGACCTGAAAGCAGAGGGGACAGTGTTGAAAGTCACTTGGCAGTGACCCGGGGCAAGGAAGATGGATGCCCACCGTCGTCGGTCGCTTCAGGTCAGTTGCGGGTGCCTTGACTCTTCAGCCACGTGGTCCAGGAGGCGTCGACGACGACCAGGAGCTGGATTCGGTGTGTCCCTCGACGTCTGCAGCTGACTGCGGTGTCGGCAACTCGATCGGAGCCAACAAGCCTTGGCAGCCGCAAGTCTCGGGGAGATGAAGAAAAGTCGATGGCGCAGACCAGCAAGGTCTGTGGAACTCACCCAGCAAGGGTAAGTCAGGGCAAGCCTGGAGCAACCAGGGGAGCCCTTTGGTTTCTTTAAGAAGTCTTCTGGGGACCCACAAGCCAGCGGGCAAGGGATCGCGAAGACACCTCGGGCAGAATCACTCAACAGGGGCCCACGGTCACTCAGGACGGTGTAGGCCTCTGATCTTCGGAGGGATTCCTGCTGGAGGTCGGGATCACACGTGGTCCAAAGCACAGGTTCGTAGAACGTTGTGAAGGGGTTGCACTCGACAATAGTGCACGGTACCCAGGGGTCGCGGTTCCTCGTTACTCGTGGGGTCCACTTGCCTCAGCTTCGCTGGGGACTCACGATGGCCTGGGAAAGGTCAGGAAATCCACTTCTTGGGCTGCAGGGACTTCGGACTCCGGCGGGAGCGGCGTAGTTTGCGACCGTCGTTGTCGTTTTTGGTGCCTGCCAAGCAGGGGAGTCACTCCTTGACTCCAAGGGAGATTCTTCTGTCTTCCAAAGGTAGTGGAACGTCGAAGGGCCAGGATTCTTCTGTAGAGCGTCGTCCAGGGGTTATCTGCTTTGCAATGGTAAGGTTCCCCCTCTTATACTAAAAAGAGGGGATGGACTAGCTCTATGACCCCACCTATGGGAGGGTCAAGGGAGGGGTGGCTACACCCACTTCCCTTTGTCCAGTTTCGCGCCAGAGCAGGGGCAGGTAGCCCCTGAGCTGGTTTGAACTGGCATATGCACAGAGGAGCCTTCTGCTCCCCTGTGCAGGACTTCAAAGCACTCTAAGAGTGCACCCACCCAGCCCCAATACACTAAACCCTGTCTGGGAGGTGGTTACACCTCCCTGTGACAGGATGCCTATTGTTGGGCTTCCTCCACTGTGAGTGTCAGTCATCAGCAGGAGGGCAGCCCAGTGTCTGTGACTGGTGGCATCCATTTTGTGATGCCAGGGCTCTGCAGGATTCTACCGCGTTTCCACAGCAGCTACATGTCTTATCCCTCTAGAAGGGTGGAATGCTACTCCCGCCGCCAGGATTGGCGGGGGGGGTAGTATTCCAAGATGTTTGACACCAAACACGACATGTTTTGATGCAGCCATTCCAAAGTTAGCATTTACCGCGAGGATATAATGCACTTAATAGTGTATGGTTTAACCGCATCCACAAACAGCACCAGAGAATAGACTCTGAGAGCTGCAGAGGGGCCCTGCTCAGGCAGAGGCACCCCCTCACATAGAAGCCAAGCACCCTGCCCTCAGGATTGATAGGGCCTGCCTTAGGGGTGACTGATAGGTTTATATGTGTGTGCAGGAGAGATATAGGAAACCTATATCTCAGTGAGGGGTGCTAGCACCACCTCACCCAGGCTGCAGTAGCAGGCCTGTGGTGTCAGATTTAGACTGCTTCCCAGGGGTGGCATAACACATGCTGCAGCCCCTGGTAGGCCTGTGAAGTACCTATGCCCTTGGCACCTAAGGTACCATATACTAGGGACTCATAAGGTACCACAGTATCCAATCACTAGTGCACCTAGAGTGCACTCCATGTCGTTTAGAGAGAGCAGATAGACTGGGGCCCTGATTAGCAGGATCCCAGTCCAACTAAGTCATAAACCAGCAAAACACCATAAAAAAAAGTGGGGGCAACCATATAGTCAGATTCCACCTTCCTACACACCTCATTTATATTTTGGGTGAGGCTCTGCAGGGCTACAAAAACCTGTCCTTCACATTCAACTCTGGTGCATTGGACTAAGTTCACTCGTGTCACATGTGTATGTGAAAATAAACCTTGTAGAGCTGAGCCAGAGACTCAGTTTACGCAACAAGAAGTTAACTCTTGCAGAGCTGTTTAATATATATTAGTATTGGGAGTGAATTTAGCATATAATAACAACTTGAGATTATAAAGCAATAGGCAATTGTGTAAATCTTTGGACTGGGCTACAATAAGATAGCTCAATACGTTAGTGCTTTTGTCGAAGAAACTATGTGCAGGGCAAAGGTTCAAATGTCAAAATTGTAATCTTTCTGAGACCACAGCCTACCATTGAAAGTAGGCCTGCATGGAGTTCGTGGAGTTTTACCACACAGAACTCCGCAAAGTGACCAAAAACTTTGCTGCACGGAGTCCAATAAGCGGAAAAGCGGTTAGTTCATACCGTTCATGCTGATTTTTAGCGCCGGGTGTTGGCCCCGCGCTGGAAAATCAGCGCTAACTGCACAATGCGCAACGTAAGATGGTGCTGCTTCTTTCTGTCGCTTGAGTAGATGTTCTCCTTGAGCGGCAGCTTCCTCAACGCAAGCGGAAGGTTTCTCACCGTGAGCGGTCGCGACCATCCGCGACTGCCTGCATTGAGAAATCTCGCTGGGAGGTGGTCTAGCATTGGATTTTCCTCACTCGCACTCACCAACTTAATGTTGGCAAGCTCGAGGAAGGAAAAAACTCAGCTCCACGGAAAACTCTGCAAACTCCGCGAACGGAGCGGAGTTCACCACCCAGGCCTAATTGAAAGGAGCAATAACAGGATCTGTAATAGGTCCCAAGTTATTTGATTTGTAATTTTACCTAAATGATTGATTGACATTATGCTACCCAGTCCCAACCGAGGGTGAACATTTGCAAGTTGATGTATTGGTGTGCCTCTATGGGCATTTTTATATATGATTTTGATCAACAGTCACTTGGATCCCCATAGGGTACAAGACATATTACAGCTATTGTTCAGTGCATGCTAGCTAGTCCTAGCACAGTAATGCACCATTTATGACATATTCTGGGTATGCTTTGGGGCATGATGGGGAGCTTAGAAAAAAATGGCTTATTAGTGACATATTGTGAGCATTCCCCTCCCCCCGACATATTTAGAAGCCATTAGTGATACACTGGGCATCCCTTGAGACATGCTGGCTAACCCTGACATAATATATCACTCATTAGTGACGTCTGGCAGCTTTTGTGGGGGCACCAAAGGAGCAGACGACCAGCAGGCAGAAGGTGGCTGTGGGTGATCAGTTAAAGAGGGCACTTAAGCTTTGGCCCCTCACCTTATAAAGGTGACCTGAGCCAGCTCATAGGTCGCTCTGGCCAGCACACCCCCACCGCCTAATCACTACCACCAGAAACTAATTTTCACACATCCACGAACAAAGGAATGACAACTCCCCCTACCAGTGGCAACCATTGCTGTACCACCACCGCCACTAGACCAGCTCCAAATTTCAGCAGCCCCCTCCCTCCATTCAGGGGCACCTTTGTGCATTCTTTGGGACATAGCGGATAACCCTGACATAATGGCCCTGTAGTAACATTTGGGGCATTTCTGGCAACATTCTGATATTATCTTTCCTAATAATGGCCCATCTCTGACAAACTGCAGCTATTCCAAACAAAATGTAGGCTGTTACTGGCTTAGACGTGGCCCATCCTTGAATTACTTATTCCATTCTTGATCCAAATCTGGCTAACCTTTGTATAACGTTGGTGAAAATATTCACTGTATGATAGATCTTGTATTTGATGATTAACCGACATGAAAGGCAGAATTTGAACTAGTGTGTGTGAGTGCATGTTGAAAACATCAAGATAATGTTTAGTAGCCAAACATAATTGCTCTCTGATCAAATGATTTGTAACTGGGCAATAGTGCAGCTGTTTGAACCTGTAATATTTGTATACATGTGCGGTTTACATCCTGTGATTCAAATGTATGTAACTTTTGATTTTTCCACCTTACACTTTTTTAGAGTCTCCACCATTAACTTTTGGTGGGGATTTACTTGAAAGGGACAAAATGGGAAAATAAAGTTAAGAACAATGATATATGTGTTTTGAAAATAGGTAAGACATTTGACCTTGAATAGCCAGATTGTCTGTACTGCCTGTAATTCATAAAGTTCTAACCAACTTTTAGGGAACATTACAGTTAAAAGTCCACTGCTTGTTTTACAACCATTTTGTTAACATTTACTTGGGTAGTGTGAGTTTTGAGACCCCGTCTGAAGGTAAAGCTTGCTGGGCACAGTATAAAAGTGCCCCTTCATGACAGGGCATTTTCACCAAATGTCAGTGGAAATTGTGCTGCAAAATACACCCTTTTTCCCAAATTCTATTCAAAATCTTCTAACAGGGAGAAAGACCACCCTTGAAAACAAGGAGATCTGGCTCGCTCAATTAAGGCACTGTTGCTCCAATTTAAAAAGCTATTTATGCCTCACAACTTCGAACGGGCACCAGCCGTCACTGCACTGAGTATCCCACACACAATGCAGAACCATCCCTGTGATTGGAGGTTTGGAAGGGCCAGGAGCAGCTGCAGAAGGTGGCGAAATTGCAACAAACTCATGCCAACTCTGAGTGTCCACTTCCATGCCGCTCTACCATCCCTCCGGTAGGCAACAAAATCTACTTCAGTTGAACTGTCCTGAGAGGCTGACAGATGGAACAAGAACGAGATGGATCAAGACCACAAACAAAATGGGGATAAAGAAAGGAGTGCATTTAATATAAAGATTATGAGGTAGGGGAATCACCAGCCCACCACAATGGTTCCTACACCACAGCAGGGAGATAAGGATGCAAATCTACTGGGTTGTTGTGCCAAACTCCTGTGAACATTTCTGCACCACTGCAGACATCATGATCAAAAAGGTCCTTGTACACAAATGTGTGCAGAGGTTTCCTGCGCCATGCATGGGACTACTTGTGCACCCCTGCAAACAGGTTTGGCCAAGACGTTTTAAGAGGACTGGTCCTCTGGCACTTAAGGTTGGCTGCCTTCTGCAATGACAGAGACAAGCCAGAAGCAATGGAAGAGAATACTGCAAACAGAAATGCTCAGTGGTTAAAAAGCTTTGGCTGAGAAATTTCAGTCCATCAGGTTCTCATGGTCTTATACATACTTAGTCAAACGTCCCCATCCATATGCCAGCTGTGATAGAGTGTGTGGGATGGAGATAACAAGAGTGATGATCCCCTGTTAAAGGTTTCCTTGATGCCTGAACATCAATAAAATTCTATAAAAAAAGAAAATCCTGATGTTATGCCCTCGGGCTCTGTCTCTTACCTCCCAGAACACCCGCCCTGGTTTGCCTTCAAGATTGAGTAACGCACCCTCAGGAGCCAAGTGGCCCCAGTAAAATATGCTTTATTTGTTCTAGGGTAAGGAAAGGCAGCAAGGCTCAAAAAACTGCACCAACCAGTATAATCACTCCTGTGTCACAACTCGTGTACTGCCCACCTCAAACGACCAGCTGCCACATGGTCATAAATTAAACACAGTTTCAACAGAAAGATGAGAGACAATACAATCTTTAAGAGACGTTTCAATGTTCATTGATATTCCATTCACTGTATTTCCGTGTAAGCAGAAATATTCTTTATTTCGTTTTCTTCAAAAACAAGTAGGCACAGCCAACGCGTTTCGCCCTACAAGGGCTTCTTCAGGGCAATGTATTGTGTTTTCACTGTATTTAAATCCTAAAAGGAAACACCAGTACTCTGCCGCACTTTAGACTTCTTCTTTGTCTTTCTGGGAATAATTATCCATCATGTATCCTGTGACTTGGGACTAACCCGATACGAACATTTTCACCAACACAGGAATTGAAACATTGGGAGCTGTATGGGTGGTGACAATTGATTTGATTACAACTCAACAGTTGAAGGTTACCACTATAGATACATGATGGACAATTATTCCCTGAAAAACGAAGAAGCATATGTCAAAGATGGGACATGTTTGTCTGTCATAACTTGTAGTAGAGGCTTGAGTGACAGGCCCTTTAGGGCGTTCCTCAGAGAAGCAAACGCTGCGATTAAAGAGTTATTCCTTCTTTGTATCGCTGCACACTGGTTCTTAAAGGAGCCCCCGCGTCAAATATTACCCCCAAGTATTTGTACTCTTGCACTGACTCAAGCCTGATCCCTTCTATACAGAACTTTGTTGGTGAACTATTCCCTTTGTCACTAGCATAGTTTTTGTTTTACTTAAGTTAACTTTTAGCCCGTGGGACGAGGCATACTGAGCAGTTTTGCTAATTAACCGCTGAAGCCCCACCTTTGTATAGCTAAGTAAGATAATATCGTCAGCATACAAAAGGTGGAAAACCTTAAAGCTGGCCACAGATGGGGAGTGCGAGTTAATGATGTTCAAATCAAGAGAAATATCTGCAAGATCCGAATTGAACAAGAGAGGGGCCAAGACACAGCCTTGTTTTAGGCTATTCATTGTTGGTATTTTTTTCGAAATTGATGTGCCTTGACCCAGTCTAACTCTTGTCCATGTATCTGTATACACTAATTGTATCACTCTGAGGGGATTAGAAGAAATTCCCCAATTTAATAGCTTAACCCAAAAGATATTCCTCTGCACCGCATCAAAAGCAGATCGAAAGTCAACAAAACACAAATGTAGGTTCATTGAGCGACGCCTTGCTTGTTCAATAGTAGGTGCCAGCATTTGAATATTTATTGATGTACCAAGACCCTTAATAAACCCAGTTTGATTTCTAGGCAACAGATCTTTAGATTCCACCCAGTCCGTGAGTTCGCCCAGCCGACATTTGGCAAAAACTTGGCCTCACAATCCATAAGAGCTATTAATCGATAATTGGCAGGGTCCAAAGTTTGTCCAGCTTTGTAAATGGGGGCCAGAATTGATCCCCTCCAGTTATCAGGAACTTCTTGGCTCACCAGGATGTGATTGAATAGAGTTGTCAATTTCTCTGCACAGAATTGCTGGTGTTCTTTATAAAGAGCTTGAGGTAGGCCATTCGGCACTGGGGCCCCATCCCGACAGCTATTATTAATGATTATTTCCACTGTTCTAGGTTGAATCACCCTGGAGAAGTCTTCCCGATGTTATTTTGACTGGCTATTTTTAAAGATCCGGTTACAATGGCTGGCCCCCCGTACATGTCGCCCAGGTGTTTGCTCCAGGTTTTTTCTAGAAATTTGATGTTGAGCGTTGGAATTTACTGTTGGCAGATTGGTTGACTAGCTTTCAGAATTCTCTTGAGTCTTTGCGTTTGGAAGCATGGGAATTTGGCACCAGTACTGGTCAAACTCGATTTTCATTTGGGACCTTATCGCTTTTTTGTATAACATCCTTAGTTTAGGTAAAGTTTCTCTTCGGACGCTTGAGGACGGGTTGTTTCTCAATACCCTCAAAGCCTGGTTCAGTTTTTTTTTGGCTAAAGAAAGTTGCACTGAGATTATGTTTGGAAAAGAATTCACTATAGTTCAGTCAGTCAAACCACTTTATTCGGTTAATAAAAACCATAAAAGTACACAACATATATCACATTATACAACACCATATAATATATAAAAACATTTAAAATCCGAATACTCAGTACATAGGGCGATATAAAAAGATATACAGTCACAAAAACAAATTTCCTAAAAATACTTAAAAAACACTAACAGGCAATAATTCATATATAGCAGTGTAAAATCTATAAACATCAATAATATATTAATAAGTCATTCAATATTTGATGTGCTATAACATTTTCCTAAGGCGTACAGCTGCAACTAAAAACTTGCAATGTTAAAAATCTCCCATGGGTCATTCAACAGTTGCAAATAAAAAAGAGCGGGTCTGACCTGTATAAAACCTTTTCCCCTCAGAATTGGAACTAGGAACCTCCTGCGAATGACACTAAAATGCTCACAGAACATTATAAAATGCATAGTGTCCTGGATTGAAAAATTGTCGCATGTACAAGGACCTAAATCACACGCCCTACTCCAACCTTGAGAATTTCCTAAAACAATATGAATTAAGTTAAAACGAAACCTTGTTAAAAGCTGGCGGTGGTAGGGCTTCGTGACAATTTTCAAATATGGTTCAATCACGGGTGAGATTCTTAGCAAGAAATAGGCTTTACTGAGGATTTCTTTAACTCCTTCTCCTCCCTCTCAGCCACCATCAAGTTCAGAAATTATGTTCTGACCCATGTCACATCATCTTTTCTTATTTGATCTGGGAGGGTAAATAAGTCAAGGCGCCCTAGTTTGCTTAAAATGTTCTTTACATAGTGTAACCATGGGATGCTGCTCGCTTTGTCCAGGGTCACACAGTCCCTGATAATCTGATGATTAAGAGTTAACTCGGGGTTAAGCCAGGTCTTTAACCAACAGCTCACTGGGGCCAACCTCAACAAATCTGACACGTAACAAGCCCCAATCTCTTGATGTATTATAAATGTGGAAGTGGACTGTGGAACAGACAGGAGGGAGCGTAAAAATTAATTTTCAACTATCTGTACCTCTTCTCCTGACTTATAGCCCCAGAGATCGGAACCATACAGAGCGATAGCCATGCATTTGGACCTGTAAATGTTAAGCATGACTTCGATTGGCTTGGCCCCCAGCCATTGAGCAAAGCCATGAACAGCAGCCGTTGATCTTGCCATCAAATTCTTTTTCACTATTTGTTGGGGGGCCCATGTCCCCTTCTCATCAAATAAAACCCCCAGGTAGTTAAAAAAGGGCACCCTAGATAGCTCAACACCTTCACAGTAAAAGGATTTTACTTTTTTGTTTTTCTGACCCATAGACATCGTTTGGGATTTTGCTATATTCACTACAAGATCCAGAGATTTCATGTAAGCCCCGAATGAATCCAATAACCTCTGAAGCCCTATTGGTGTGCGGGCTAATAAGACAGCGTCATCCGCGTATAGGAGCACGGGAACTACCATGCCCCCTATTCGTGGAATATCCTGGCTGGCAGTTTCAAGGGATTTGGCTAAGTTATTAATATATAATGTAAAAATTAGGGGCGCTAAAATGCAGCCCTGTCGCACCCCTCTGCTAGATTTAAAGTGCCTTGTGCATTTTCCTTCTTGATTAACCCTTATATTGGCATGGAGGTCCTTGTGCAAATCAGCCAGAAGGTAAACCAGACTTGGTTCAATTCCCATGTCTAGCAGGATCAACCACAGCTTCGACTTATTGACCAGGTCAAAGGCCGAGCTGAGATCCATGAACGCCAGGTGTAATGACCCCATTTTGGCTAATGTATATTTCCCAGCTAATAAGTGTAAATTTAAACACTGATCTAGGGTGCTCCTCCCTTTTCTAAAACCGTATTGAAAATTAGTTAAAACCTCATTTTCATTCAGCGAATCCATTAATTTAGTTAAAATAACCCTCCCTAAGACTTTTACTGCTGAGTCAATTTGGGAAATTGGCCTGTAACATCGTGGATCCCCTCTCGAGCCTTTTTTAAAAATTGGAATGATCGTGGAAAGCGACCACGATGGAGGGAAGCCCTGATCGCTGGTTACATTAAAGACGTTAGTCAAGAGTTTAGCCCAGAAAGCCGGGTGTTGTTTATATAAATCGGCGGGTACACCATCAGGGCCGGGGGCCTTATTACTGGACATTTGCATTATAGCCCGTTGTACGTCTCCTTCATTAAAGACAGTACTTTGGGAATCCCAACCTCGCTCGTGATTGCCTAACGAGACTGGTGTCGGAGTGGCCTCATAAATGGTTTCAAAGTGAGAGAGCCACTGAGCCTCAGTGATATTACAATCGAATGGACTATTCTCTATTCCTGAAAAGAATGGTTTATTAACAATAGCCCAAAAACGCGAGCTATTTTTTAAAACCTCCACTGATGAAAGCGCCTCCCATGCCTCTTCCTGAATTTCCTTTTGCGATTAGCCATTGCCAACTTATACTGCTTCCTTAGCATAGCTATTTGTGTTTTATCTCGTGGGATTGATTTCAAGGCTGCAATTAATTTGCAATGTGCCATGGAACATTTTTTGTCAAACCACCTTTCGCCACTACTTGTTCTAGAGGTGGTTTCCACAGTTAGTTCTGATGCTACCTGCGCACATATCCCTTCAAAGGCTGTTAATACCTCCGCCCCATGGCTAAAGTTACCAAGGCAGATATCTACCTCGTCCTCCGCCCTCTCACACAATTCTTTAAAAGCGATCCGGGATTACCTTTGCCCATTTTAACCTGCGACCCTGGTCGGTAACTTTCACACAGTGGACGCTATCTATCTTGCCCAGGTCCCTCTTTAAACCACAGTCTGTATTCAAAACCAGGATAACTGGATTATGGTCGCTATAAGGGGACCACCTAGCATTATAGAAGACTACATGGGGTTGAAAAAGAGGGGAGATGAATATGAAATCTATAGTAGTATCCTTCCCTCTTCCTTTAAAAGTGGGAACCCTTTCCTTAATGTCCATGTGACAAGGGTCGCAGAGGTCTGACGCGGCCAAAAGCTCCTCCAAGCATTCCCCACGTTGTGTATGCTCAAAGTGGGGAGTCGAGGAAATTGCCGGGCCTAAGGGGTCAGCTACTTGGCAACTCATCTCGCAAACATGAATGTTAAAATCGCCCATAAGTACAATTGCATAAGAAGTGGTTTGCTTTAAACAATAATCCTCTAAAAAACATTTCAATGTACATAGATGTTCATTTAAAAAGCTACTCTCCCCAGAATTATAAAAATTGACAAACAGAGTTTTGGCTTGATTAGGGCCAACAGATTAAATTATCTGAAGATTATGGAACCCCGACTCCACCACCCTATTGACCCCTGCCAATTCAAGTGAAAATAACATTAGTAAGCCCCCTTTTGGCCTACCTGCCACCGAAGGGCGTGCTGGGACACTATATGTTTTGAAACCATCAATCCAAAAATTATTTTCCATGTCCCATGTCTCCTGCAAGCTCACTATATCATGGGTTTTTAGAAAGTCACACCACCTAGGGTCTTCCTTTTTGCTTCTTAAACCTGCAATGTTCCAGCTAATGATCTTGCAACTGGCTACTTCATCATATACACCCTGCCCTGTGATAGGTTCCTCGCTCTGATTCTGATGGCAGCAAGGCAGCTCCAGTCAATCATCTCATCCAAGAATGACAACGGGTGAAATCTATTTTGGCATGCTAGCCCAGGCCCATCATCCACTCTCTCTAAGGGCGTGGGTAGTGGTGGAACAGCATTTGCTGATCTACCATATGTACTAGCGGTATGATTCTTCTCCCTTATAAGTGGGTGAGGGAAAAAACTGTCCCGCTTAGTTTCGCCAGAATCTGATCCCCATGGGTGGCCACTAGATGAGTGTGGCCTCCTTAATGGTGGATAAAAAAACAAGCGACAAAGCCCTTATACTCCCCTGGCCCTCACAATCGTCATCCATGAATAGCTGCCCAGCTATGTCTGCCCTGTCAAAATTAATTACAATACAATCATCTGTGCCCTGTTTTATTTTATGGCCAACTTTCCCCACTCGTCTCGCCATTATAATGTGAGAAGAGACCTTGTAGCCATCTTTACATTGCTGGTCACACCAAAATTTAGTTTTTCGGAGCAGCTTCATGGTTGATTCCACACAATTCTTTCTGGTGGGGGAACACCTGTGAGGATAGCAACTAAAGGGGTAGCTTCTGGAGGCAGATTAAGTCTATCTCTATTCGGCTCAATATTGTTCCTCTGAGGACAATTGGCCCTATTCCCAATCGGAATCACAGGGTTAAGTGAAGGGTTTTGCACTAAAGCTGTTTGACTATGGGTACGGGCCCCTACCTGTCTACCCAGATCTAAATCGGACTTAGTTATGGCAAAGGGCCCTGTCTTACTCCTTATAGTTATTTTGTTAGAACTAGTAGAACCCCTCTCCCTGTTTTGGGTACTAGACTGTCTTTGACCCTCGGTGGAGCCACTATTTGAACTTGCTAAGATGTTGATTTCTGGATCCCCCAAAAGGGATTCAACACGTTCCAGTTTCAACATAATCCCCTCTACACAGGTGTTCATCATGTCAGTAATTTCTTTTACAATGTTCATTAAAATGGGATTCATACGTGAGTTTAAAAATTCCTCCATTGTGAGCCTGACGGCCGTTTGGGCACGTTGCACCAGGTCTTCCATTTGAACCGGGGTCGTTTCAGCAGTTACATTTGCATGCCCATGTCCAGATTTGCTTGCCCTTTTCTTCGCTTTTTTTTCCCCTTGTTTGCTCACATACCCCTTTTGTGGGGAGAGATGCTCTCTGGGTACTTCCACCATATGATCACCCTCTTCAGCACTAGGCAAAATGTCAGTAAGTGGGCTGCTTTCCCCCCCTATTCTTTGCTTCAATATCAGTATATTAGGCTCAATAGACGGTGGGATTTGGGAGGTATTATCAGATAAAATATCGCTCTCCACGGGATCTGGACTCAACCCCAATTCAACCTCCGCATTTTGTATTTCCTTGTTCAAAGCCCCCACAGCAGAAGTCAGATAAGAAATTATTGATGCAGAGTTCCTGGGGACCTTTACCCTATCACATCCCTGGACCTGGGAACATGGGGTTTCGCGCTTACCCATTGTCGCTTCTCACACTGACGATGTTAAGGGGGTGGCCCAGCCCAGCCTCAGCGGGAGCGCCTCCTGGCGCGAAGCAGACTGGGGACTGAAGTCCCTGTGGCCCCCGGTGCAAGGTTGCTGAGAGCGGCTTCCCGCGCTGCGGGAGCCGCGCGGTGATTTTATAGCGCCTCTGGCCGCGAAAATCAGCAGGAGCGCCTCCTGGCGCGAAGCAGACTGGGGACTGAGGTCCCTGTGGCCCCCGGTGCAAGGTTGCTGAGAGCGGCTTCCCGCTGCTTCCCGCGCTGCGGGAGCAGCGCAGTGATTTTATAGCGCCTCAGGGCGCGGAAATCAGCGGGAGCGCCTCCTGGCGCGAAGCAGACTGGGGACTGAAGTCCCTGTGGCCCCCGGTGCAAGGTTGCTGAGAGGGGCTTCACTATAGTTGTTCTAGCTGTTTGTCCGGGGCATTTTCCTCTAATAGGAGCGTAGAGAATTGCTCCCAATGATCCAGGGGAATAGGACATGCATCTTGTAGTTTTTCCACCAATCTCTGGCTTGATGTTCAACTTTCACAATGCTGGCTACCGACCACTGTAGTTTTTTATCATTTTGGACTGTGGCGTAGCCTATTTTTGACGCAGGTTGTTCGTGGAATGTAATATTTAAATTAAAGTTGCTCATTTGCGGTTGATGGTCACTTTCCAACCTATTACCCAAACTGAAACTTGTGACCATATGAGATAGAAGGACCGATACTAAGGAGTAATCTCTAACTGAGTAGGGTTTTACCGAGTGATGTGATGGCTGTGCTGGAATATCCAGTGTTACTCGGCCATTCAATACTCGTAAATCCAAATGCTCCAGGTTGCTTGCTGCTTCTTTCCCCGTTGTGTCCGCCCGTTGTTTAATAACTTGGATAGGCGAACATGCCAAATGTAGTCGATAATGTCCATTATTTGATCCCTAGACATGACCTGGCAAAGTTTCATATCAAAATCACCAGACAAGAGAATTTGGGGCGCTGGATTAATTGAACATTGACTTGATATAAAATTCAATATAATTTTGATTTATTCTTTTTTTCTGGTTGGATGGAGATGAATATAAACTTTTATTATCAACAACGGTGCTACATTGAATGAGTGATTGGACCAAACCTTTATCGCCTGTGCATTTGGGTGATCTATCTTTACTTCTTCAGTTTTGACGTCAAGATCAACTGATACGTACAGTGCTAGTCCCCCTGCAGCACGCCCCATTGCAATTGTTTTAATTGCCGGTTTTATGTAGCATAAATAAGCTGGGAGATCAATTTCTTCTTGAGCCCATGTCTCTTGCAGGAGCACTATTTGAAATCTTCTGATAAAGGATAAAAAATCCTTATCATCCCTCTTTGCAGAAAGACCCTCAATATTCCATGCACAGACGGCAACATTATTCTCTTGTTGGCCGATTAGCAAGCTATTTTCCTGTCATTTTTTGTGTGACCCAGAAAATAGAGCGCCCGGAAGTCAAGACCAGTCAGAACTTTGGTGTGGGGCTTGACTTGCTGTACCTTCCTCAGTGCATTTCTCTTCCAAGATAGCTGTGGTGACACTACACAATGAAATTGATTGACTCCTTGCTCCATTTAAAATTGAAGTTGCTACTAATTTTCAATTATTCGCAGGATTTTGTCAATCCTTAATCACACCATGAGGGCCCTTTCTTTCCTCCTCGCCTTCTCCACAGGCACTAACCTCATGACCTTCCGGGAAGTGGAACTGTGGATAGGCTTCTTCCTTTTCCCTTGACATGACTATACCCCAGTTTGCAAATGCCTCCTTTTCTGCCACACCTGATCGGCTAAGGCAATTGTTGCACAGGTGATCAATGTTGATTCTTCACCACCCCATATTGGAGCATTTAAAAATGTGACAGAATAGATGTCGGATGACTCAATGTGACTTAACGCCATGATTTCTTTGGCCATGCGTATCATTGTCCCTCTGTTTATTCTGTCAAACTGCCCCCTTGACTTATATTTTGGATGGAATATCACTTTGCAGACGTTATTAGGTGGATTGATGTAAAATGCCGGGGCTCTTAAACTTGACTGAGCTATTCGTTCTACTCCCTGTTTGTCTGAGCCCTGCACCATTATTTGCAAACACTGTTGTAACGCTGCACAGTCTTGGTCATGGCTCTGTATTTGTGTTTTTTTTATTATGGGATATAGACTTTTCAATGGTGGTTAGTTGGAATCCTCCTTTAAGAGGCAGATCACATATATTACTGTCCGTGTTTGTTTTGCCTAGCGTGCCACCAGCCTGGATCTTTGGGCCAAGGTGTTTGCAATCATAATCTGCCGATGTTATAGTTGGCCCCTTCCTGCCTAATCTGTGTGGGCTAACTCCCGTTGATTCTGGTCCAATTGTCGATCATTTACCTTCCTCATTGATGGTACTCTAACTTCGGCGAATTCCGAATTAGCCCCCTTTTCATCGATGAATGCTTCCTCTACAGGATCTTCTTTCTTTTTTTCTGGAGTAGCAGCTGACTTTGTAGCTTTTGCTAGAAAAATAGGGTAGACTTTGCCTGGTTAACGGCGATGGAGATCCTCTGGGTATTGGTTAACCTTCTTATTATGAGTTTTCCTGAGTCTTTTACGCTGTCTTTTTGAAAGCTGGCCCGGTTCCCCCTGTGAGGCACACATTGGCACTGCGTGTACCTCTAAGGCTCTCCTTACCGGTGCGTTGGAGTCTGATAGATAAAATGAGTGACGAGAACAGGGGTCCAAGTTGGTAATCTGTCTATTTTCAGGCGACTCTTCAGACTCCGTCTCTCCGTTGGTTATTCCTCCCATGGCATCTCCAACTTCAGATGACTTTCTGAGGGGCAATGTGTTTCCAGGGCCCCTTCTATCAGGAGTAGTTCACCCTCAAGGGTCCATTACAACCGTGTCATTATGTAGCTGCCCCTTAATCTCTGCAAGCACAGTTTCTAGCATATCTGGAAGCGATGTCAGTTTGTCCAATACTGGGCTACAAGCACAGGCGGAGGCACACACAGTGCATCAAATTGCGCCCTTTGCACTAACGAATTGAGTGCTCCAATTTTTGAGTCGATTGCAGTAATGTATAGAGCCATTGTATTTAAAAGATCCACCTGAATATCAAGCTTGCTTGATTGATATGTCAAAGCATTGACTACTGATTAAAATGAGTGCAGCAAAATGTCCCAAGTATCGCTTCCTTCTCCTTGCTTCCTGGGAGATTGATTATGAGGAATGTCGGATTGTGTAAAAATGGCAGGGATACCCGGCGATGGAGACCCAGCTACGACTGAACATAGCCCCGGCAATACTACTTCCACTGCCTGGGACTCCACCTGAGGTGATAAAAAGACCTTGTCTAGTTGGGCCTCGGTCCACAAGGCTGTGGTGATGATGTATTGACTTGACAACGGGTCTACATTTTCAGTTTCCGAGTCTAACCCCCGGTTAAGGTCCATACCGTTCAAGCCGTTCATTTTGGTCTTAGGACTACAAGTGTTGTGGGGGTATGGTAATGCACCTCAGTTGCAACCTGAATGACCTTACCTGAATTGAAGATTATATTTGGCTCCTTGCCCCTTTTGGGTTTTTCCATAGCGATTGAAGTACTGATCGCCTCATCCGGGATTTTGGCCAACTCCAATTGTAATGCCCCTAACTCTCCTCTGCTCCTGGGCTCTCGTACTCTGATGCTTTTTGTCACCCAAGATTCCCATTGAAAGGGACCCTTTTTTGTTTTTGGGCCATCGGTAGAGACAGGCACTTTAAGATCCGCCTGTACTTTAAGGGCTTCGTTATGGTCTAAGTTGGAATCATCCCGCAGGTGCTGCTGTATCAGGTTTTGAAGACCACTTGAGTGAATATCCTTACGGTAAGTAAGGAATGCGTCTACTGGAGTCTTTAAAAAATTAAATTTCCTACACACATTTCCTTGCTGGCTGAAGTTAAGTGCTGGAGCTTTGAAGTGAGAAAATACAAGCCCTTTTTCTTGTGCTACCAAGCCTAGCTCCCCCTCAGTGTCCGCATGAGAGACATTGTTTGAGGCTGGACCATTGAGCTGCTTCTGTTTCCGTCGAGCAGCTATTGGCACTCCTCTTGCTCTCCCTGAGTGCCTGATGGAAGGGTATCAGTGTTGTTACTCTTTAAGCACTATTTAGTGTGGCCGACTAGATTTATGATTTCCTTCGCATTGATCTTATTTGTTTACCTCTGTTTTAGTTTTTCCTTATCGTTTCTACACTGACTGATCCTTTTTTCCTTTCTCCAGGCTCTATGCAGATCCTTCCTCCCTCTCTCCCGGCTCTCCGAAGCCTACTGGGGGCTGTTGCTGGCAGGCTCCTTACAGCACTTCTGGCGCTTCAGGAGCTCCCACTTTGGCAGTGAACAGGGTCAAATTCCTCTTATTCCACTACACCCTTTGCAGAGAGACCAAGTCACACTAGGCTGTCATCTGGGATGAAGAGCGGGGCTAGTATGAGAGGAATAGCAAGAACAGAGCTGGCCCAGGGTGAATAGAGAGACATATAGTATGAAAGGCCTTCTTACCTCCAGGCTCCCACAAAATGTGTAAGGTCCTTACTACCACAGCATAGTCTAGAATATTGCAGTGCTATGGCTGATGTAACAGAAGAGCAGCTGTAGCCACTGTAGCTGAGAAACCGCTGTAACAGCGCCAAAGTCTGGAATCCTGCAGAACTATGGCTGAAGTAGCAGCAATGCAGTTGAACTTTAGCTGAGGAGACCTCTGGAGTTGCGTAGGTCTCTGGCTGGACTATTATTTCCCCTTTTTTGGAAATGGCCCTTTTTGCAGGGTTATCCCCAAACTTTTTGCTTCTTCCTCCACTTTTTTCCTGACCTGTTTTTGTTGGTTTTAAGACTCTGGGCACTTTATCACTGCTGATCAGTGCTAAAGTGCATATGCTCTCTGGGTAAATTATGTTATGGATTGGTGTTTCCCTGATTGGCATATTTGATTTACTTGTCAGTTCCTAGTAAAGTGCACTGAGTGTGCCAGGGCCTGTAAATCAAATGCTACTAGTGGGCCTGCAGCACTGATTGTGCCACCCACATGAGTAGCCCTGAAAAGGTCACTCAGACCGGCCACTGCAGAGTCTGCGCGCAGTTTGTAACTGCCATGTCGACTTGGCAAGTGCACCCACTTGCCAGGCCCTAACCTTCCCTTTTCTTACATGTGAGTCACCCCTAAGGTAGGCCCAAGGTACCCCTGTGGGCAGGGTGCAGTGTATGTGAAAGGTAGGACATGCACTGGTGTGTGTGACATGTCCTGGTAGTGAATTACAGTGCATTTTGTTTTTCACTACTGAAAGGCTATCTGGCCCATAGGAAAGCATGGGAATTAATTTATAACATCTTATAAATATAACTTCCCATTTGGGATCAGATAGGAAAATAAAGTTTAGTATGCCTGAACTCAGAATGTTAAAATGCATCTTTTAGTGAGGGTGATTTTTACATTCTGTGTTTGAAAATACCACTTTTAGAAAGTAGGTATTTTCTTGCTTAGTCACCCAGTGTGCCTCTGCTAGGATGTGTATTGACTGTCTGGCTGTGGAGTGACAGGGGCTGGGGATGTGCAGTGGCTCCAGAGAGTCTGGATGAGTCAGCGCTGGGCTGAATAGACCTGGGCAGCATTCAGAGTAGTGGGAGAAATTGTCACTAGCACCTGAATTTATTTATTTATAAAGTTTTATATAGCGCGAACATGACCCACGAGGGTATCAGAGCGCTTTACAATATAACATAATTGAACAGCAGATGGTTGAAGTGGTGTACATACATTCGGTGCTCGCCATAATACAAAGGAGGTAGGTAATAGTAAATAGATAGCTTAGGTGACTAGTAGTCAACAAAGAATGATCCACGAGGGAATCGGAGCAATTCACGTTACACAGTTTTTCAGCTTTAGGAGGTTGAGGTAGTAAAGGTACAATTGGTATTTGCAATTCAACACAAAAAAGTAGATAATAATATATATGGATAGCATAGGTCCCTAGTAGTCGGTGGTGAGTGATCCACGAGGGAATCGGAGCGCATCACATTACACAGTTATTCAACCTTAGCAGGATGAGGAAGTATACATACATTTGGTATTCGCAGTTCAATACAAAAGAGGTAGACGGTAATAAATGGATAGCATGGTCACTAGAAGTCAGCATAAAGTATGATGCCTTAGGATGTGAATTTGTTCATTAGGAGCATTCTCACTTCTTTTTTGAAGGAGGTAAAGGAAGGGATTCCACGTACAGCTGGAGGTAGGGAGTTCCAAATCTTCGGTGCGATCCCTGAGAAAGCTCTGCGCCCGGTACTCGTTTTATGGAAGGACTGTGGTTTCAGTAGTAGTGAGCTCGCACTTTGCAATTGTCTGCATCCTCCCGATCATTCTAGCTTTAGTGCTAAGTAACTGGGGGTATTGCTGTGCAGAGCTTTATGGGTCATGCAAGCGATCTTTAGGTGTATTCTTGCCTCGTAGGGCAGCCAGTTCAGAGCTTTCAAGGTAGGGGAAATGTGGCTATTTCTTTTAGATCCTGAGACCAGTCTGGCTGCAGCGTTAATGTTATGTTATGTTATATAAATTTCTAACGCGCACAGATACTCCAGGGAGTGTCCCGGCGCGAGCTTGAAAAAGGTCGGAGTCAGAGTCAGAAGACAGAAGTTAAAAAAGAAAAGTTTTCAGTTTTTTCTTAAAAATCATCGGATCTTTGACGCCCCGTAAGGCCAGTGGCAGAGCATTCCATGCCAAAGCAGCTATCCGGGTAAAGGAGCGCCCTCCAAGCCTCTGGCGATTAAACCGCGGGGTCTGTGCCAAAAGTTGGAAGGAAGAGCGCAACTGTCTCACCGGAGAATAGAAGGCAATCCTCTTCTGCAAATAGATGGGTCCCAGACCGTGGAGGGCTTTGTGGGCAATGGATAAGATTTTAAATTTTATTCGCACCTCCACCGGGAGCCAATGCAGAGAGCGCAAGTGAGAACGCACACTGCACCTGCTGGAAAGACCAAACAGAAGTCTAGCGGCCGAGTTTTGAATCACCTGTAGCTTATTCAAAAGGTAACCCGGAATGCCCACATACAGTGCATTACCGTAATCCAAGCGGGAAAGAATTAGAGCACGGACAAAAGTTTCCTTAGCAGAATTAGGCAGAAGAGGGAGAAACTTCCTCAAGATCTTCAAAATGCCAAAGCAAGTGCTGGCCAACTTCTTGACCTGCGAAGAGAAAAGCAAGTTCTCATTAAACCAGACCCCCAGATTCTTGACCGAGTCTCCCTTAAAACTCGGAAGGGAGAAACCGGAGGGCCATAGCTTCTCTCTGAAGTCGACAGGAAATTTGCCGTACAAAAGGATCTCTGATTTTTCCTCATTGCACTTAAGCTGTGCCTGAGCAAGCCAGTGAAAAACTGAAGCTAAGCAATGTTGAGCCGGGGCAACTGCGTGCTCATCCTGACCCCAAGAGAACAGCAGCTGGGTGTCATCAGCACAGGCCATCACCTTAGCCCCTAAAGTCTCCGCAAGGTAAACCAGCGGGGTAACATAGATGTTAAAGAGAAGAGGGCTAAGGGATGACCCCTGTGGAACACCCGTGTCCACTGGTTGAGGGACTGAGGCACACGGTGGAAGCCAGACCTGCTGCGATCGACCCTCCAGGAAAGACCTTATCCAGCCCCACACGGACCCGGAAACGCCGATCTCCTGGAGGCGATCAAGGAGCAAGGCATGAGGCACTGTATTGAATGCCGCCGAGAGGTCCAGCATAACCAAAGCTGCCCTCCCGCCGGCATCCAGGCACTCACGAATCGCCTCAGACACCTCTAATAATGCTGACTCAGTGCTATATGCAGCCCGGAAACCCGATTGGGCCGGATGGAGCAGGCCATAGGTTTCAACAAACTCAGTGAGTTGGTTTGTGACCACCTTTTCACAAACTTTGGCCAAGCTGGGCAGAAGCGAGATGGGACGATAATTACCGGGAATCGAAGGATCAAGGGACGGCTTTTTAAGGAGGGGGAGAATTTTTGCCTGCTTCCAAGATAATGGAACAAAGGCGTCCCGTAATGACATATTGGTAATCAGATTGACCTCAGGATTAATACAATCTGCGACGGAAGCCAGAAGTCTGGCCGCGCAGGGGTCAGTAGGAGAGCCTGATTTCAAGGCCCTCAGGATCTTAAGGGTAGTAGGTAAATCTACTGGCAAAAAAGATGAGAAATTATGCAGTGGATCAACAGAAGGCCGGATAGAAGGACAGGGCGTAAGCATAGAGGCACAAGATGAAAACGTGGCCTGGATGGCATACATTTTAAGAGATGCCCTCAGCGGTGCCAGCTTGTATCTGGGGAGACCGCATAGAGTGGTACTTCCATAGTCCAGTCTTGGTAACACTAGGGCTTGTACCGCCATTTTTAGGTCGGTCTGTGGGAGGAAGGGTTTAAGTTTCCTTAGTAAACTCAACTGGTGATTGGCTCCCATGGTGGCTTTGGATATTTGCGCCTGCATGTTCAGGTGTTTGTCTATGGTGACTCCCAGGGATTTCGCGGAGTCAATGATGAGGGGGGCACAGTCAAAGGAAGTTAGCTGATTCAACCATACGTCTATCTTGGGTGTGTGATTGGGTGGGGAGATGAGGAGGAATTCCATTTTTTTGGTGTTAAGCATGAGGTGGTTGTCAGTGAGCCAGCTTTGAGTATTCTGCAGGATAGCGTTGAGGGAGATGAAGTCTTCTGGTGAGGACATTTTCATATACAGTTGGGTGTCATCCGCATATAGGCGATAAAGAATGTTCGCAGAGTTCATTGCGTTTGCCAAGGGCTCCATGAGTAGATTAAAAAGAATGGGTGAAAGTGCTGATCCCTGAGGAACCCCTATGGTGACCATGGATGGTTGAGAGAGTGAGTGTTTCGTCTTGATTCTTTGAGTTCTGTTGTTTAGGAAGGAAGTGAACCATTGTAACACAGGGCCAGTAAGACCAATCCTTCGTTCCAGTAGGGACAGTAGGTTGTCATGCTTAACTGTATCGAACGCGGAGGATAAGTCAAGAAGTATCAATAGGCATGATTCGTTCTGGTCCAGCATTTTTAGTATGTCATCCATTATGTGGGTGAGAGCAGATTCCGTGCTGTGACCTTGAGGGAAGCCGGATTGGTGTTTGTCTAGGAGGTTGTATTTCTCGATGTGGGTGCAATGTTGTATTTGTACACATTTTTCCAGCAATTTCGCTAAAGTGGGTATGTTGGATATCGGTCGGTAGTTGTTGAGATCAGAGGAGGGGGAGTCGGGTTTCTTTAGTATAGGAGTGACCTGCCCTATTTTAAGACAGTCCGGTATGAAGCCTTGTCTCAGAGAGGAATTTATAATCTTTGACTATAGGGGTAGAATAGAGGTTTTTATCATTTTGAATAGAGACGGCGGTAGGGGGTCAGAGAAGTGATTGGAGGGATTAATCGCTAGCAGAGTGTTATAGATTTCTTGTTCAGGGATGGGCGAGAAGGTGTGCCAAGAGGCATTGTTCTTTGAGGTTTCCGTCGGAGTACTGAAATGGACCTTGATCTGAGAGTAAAACTTAGTATCATGATCAATCGGTTGTGGGAGGGCCTTCCTAGATTGGATGTCAAGTTCAATGGATTTTGACTTTTCTAGGAAGAAATTGGAAAGCTCATCGCAATTTGGTGTATCCGAATCGTTAGGTTCCATAGGTTTAGGCGTGTTGCGCGTTTGTTGTTTGACGATTTCGAATAGTTTATTGGGGCGGTGTAGGAAGGTGGAATCTGACTACATGGTTGCCCCCACTTTTTTCCTGGTGTTTTGTTGGTTTTTGACTTAGTTTGGCTGGGAACCTGCTATTCAGGTCCCCAGCATATCTGCTTTCTCTTTAAATGACTTGGAGTGCACTCTAGGTGCACTAGTGATTGGATACTGTGGTACCTTATGAGTCCCTAGTATATGGTACCTTAGGTACCAAGGGCATAGGTACTTCACAGGCCTACCAGGGGCTGAAGCATGTATTATGCCACCCCTGGGAAGCAGACTAAATCTGACACCACAGGCCTGCTACTGCAGTCTGGGTGAGGTGGTGCTAGCACATCTCACTGAGATATAGGTTTCCTATATCTCTCCTGCACACACATTTAAACCTATCAGTCACCCCTAAGGCAGGCCCTATCAATCCTGGAGGGCAGGGTGCTTGGTTCCTATGTGAGAGGGTGCCT
Source organism: Calotriton arnoldi (assembly GCA_963921515.1). Lineage (NCBI taxonomy): Eukaryota > Metazoa > Chordata > Amphibia > Caudata > Salamandridae > Calotriton > Calotriton arnoldi. Next base: position 969,481 of record CAWUFW010007081.1, read on the forward strand.
CTGCCTGAGCAGGGCCCCTCTGCAGCTCTCAGAGTCCATTCTCTGGGGCTGTTTGTGGATGCGGTTAAACCATATACTCTTAAGTGCATTATATCCTCGCGGTAAAATGCTAACTTTGGAATGGCTGCATCAAAACATGTCGTGTTTGGTGTCAAACACCTTGAATACACTCCCCCGCCAGTCCTGGCGGGGGGGTAGCATTCCACCCTTCTAGAGGGATAGACATGTACCTACTGTGGAAACGCGGTAGAATCCTGCAGAGCCCTGGCATCACAAAATGGATGCCACCAGTCACAGACACTGGGCTGCCCTCCTGCTGATGACCGAAACTCGCAGTGGAGGGAGCCCAACAATAGGCATCCTGTCACAGGGAGGTGTAACCACCTCCCAGACAGGGTTTAGTGTATTGGGGCTGGGTAGGTGCACTCTTAGAGTGCTTTGAAGTCCTGCACTGGGGGAGCAGAAGGCTCCTCTGTGCATATGCCAGTTCAAACCAGCTCAGGGGCTACCTGCCCCTGCTCTGGCGCGAAACTGGACAAAGGGAAGTGGGTGTAGCCACCCACTCCCCTGACCCTCCCATAGGTGGGGTCATAGAGCTAGTCCCTCCCTTTCTTTTAGTATAAGAGGGGGAACCTGTGCATTGCACCCCAGATCTCCCTGGACGATGCTCTGAAGAAGAATCCCGGACCTTCAACGTTCCATTACCTTTGGAAGACTGAAGAATCTCCCTTGGAGTCAAGGAGTGACTCCCCTGCTTGGCAGGCACCAAAAACTACAAACGACAGTCGCAAACTACGCCGCTCCCGCCGGAGTCCGAAGTCCCTGCAGCCCAAGAAGTGGATTTCCTGACTTCTCGAAGGCCATCGTGAGTCCCCAGTGAAGCTGAGGCCAGTGGACCCCAAGAGTGATGAGGAACTGTGACCCCTGGGTACCGTGCACTATTGTCGAGTGAAACCCCTTCACAACGTTTTACGAACTTGTGCTTTGGACCACGTGTGGTCCTAGCCTCCAGCAGGAATCCCTCCGAAGATCAGAGGCTTACCATGTCCCGAGTGACCGTGGGCCCCTGTTGAGCGAATCCTCCTGAGGCGTCTTCGCGATCCCTTGCCAGCCAGCTTGTGGGTCCCCTGAAGGCTTTCATACAGAACCAAAGGGCTCCCCTGGTTGCTCCAGGCCTGCCCTGACTTACCTTCACTGGGTGAGTACCTCAGACCTTGCTGGTCTGCGCCATTGCCTCTTTACACTTTCCCCGAGACTTGCTGTTACCAAGGCTTGTTGGCTCCGATCGAGTCGCCGACACTGCAGTAAGCTGCAAACATCGAGGGATAGGCCGAATCCAGCTCCTGGTTGTCGTCGACGCCTCCTGGACCTCGTGGCTGAAGAGTCAAGGCACCCGCAAATGACCTGAATCTTGCGACGACGGTGGGCATCCATCTTCCTTGCCCCGAGTCACTGCCAAGTGACTTTGAACACTGTCCCCTCTGCTTTCAGGTCTTCCATCTTCTGAATCCAGGCTTGGATTCCACCGGACACTTCTTCGGACTTCACAAGCAGCAAGTCTTCATTGTCCTCCATTGAAAACGACGCCGCGACCCGACACCAAAGGACACCTATGCACCCGGCTTCCCTGGGTGAGGTAACTCCAGCACTACGGTGCTCCTGTGGGTGTTGACCCTAGAACTACTTACCCTGTAAGTGAGTTGCTTGTAGGTTCTCCCGAAGTATCCTAAAACTCTTAATTTCCAACCGCGACTTGCCCCATTGAAGTCAACGGCGATTCGCCCCTGTGTATCCACACTGCACGCGTCCCCCGTGGGTCCTTTACTTACCTGCCTTGGGTGGTTTCGTGAGGCCCCAACACTTCTGAAGGCCCTAGGCCTTGTCTCTTTGCAAGTCGTTGTTTCTAAGTCTCTTTTTTAGTATATGGTCTGGTACGACCCTAGGGCCCCAGCCATATTTGTGTTTAATTTATTGTGAAACGTTGATTTGTGCATATGTCCTTGTCTTCTAATCTCATAAAGAGATTAGTAGAGAGTTGTTAATAATAAATACATATATATTTGATATATATACCTGTGTGGTGTCTTTTCATTTGGTGATTCAAGAGATTGTGTGGTAAAACAAGCTGCTTTACATTCCTTCAAGACTTAGCCTGAAGGCTGCTCTCCACAGCTACCACTAGGATAGCTTTCTTTAAAGTTTGTCTTAAACCTATCTACCATAAGAGTCGAATTGTACTGGTGCAATGTGTCCACTTTAATTAGTGAACAGCATATACCAGGCCAACTTCTCACATTGGTGGGCAGCGTGTGGGATTCCAGCTTGCTATTGTTTTACCAGAAAATCTCTATTTGAATTACTAACTGAAAACCACTATAGGTACTTAAGGTACATATAAAGTCAAGCTTAGTATCAATAAGTTCTACTGAACTTAGAGCTGTGGGCCAAGGGATAGCACACCCTTTCTACAGCTCAAGCTAGTATCAGTAGGCCACAAACTAGTGTAGGTAGTACAACACTGCACAACACTAGAAGGTCCTTAAAAGGTGGAGCCAGTGGGTCCACCCAGCCTCAGTATAAGGACATGGCTTTCTCTGACTTGAGAGCCATGTGTGTTGAAAGACACCTGAAGCTAGGACAGAGTCCCTCCACACTACACCTGATAGATCTGCTGACAGCAGATGATCTTAGATTGGCTCTAGGAGCTAATGGGTCTGAATCAGGGGGTGGGTCAATTACAGTGTCTGGGTCAGATGATGAAAATCAGAATGACCAGGACTCTGTGATTGAAGGGCCAGGCTCCAAGAGGCCTGAAAAGGACAGAAGAATTCTCCCTACGAGAACTGACAGAGTGGATGAGAGGCACAGGTCCCCTTCAAGGGAATCTGACCACTCCTATCATTCTGGCAGAGGATTTGTCCATCAGAGGAACTCATACTTTCCCATAAGAGAGACCTCCTCTGAAAGAATGTGCAAACTACTACAGTATGAGGAAGCACAAGTTGCCCTCAGAACCAAGCAGTTGGCACTGGATAGAGAATCCCTGGAGATCCAGAGAGCTTCTAGAAGAGAGGGGTTAGAACCCCTTGGTGGCAGCAACAGTGTCCCTAGAGGCAGGGAATATATTCCAGACCATAGGAACCTGAGCAAGGTTGTTCCTCCCTACCAGAGTGGGGATGATATCCATAAGTGGATAACTGCTATGGAAAGGGCCAGTAGAGTACAACAGGTCCCCCAAAGGCAGTGGGCAGCAATCTTGTGGCTCTCCTTTTCAGATAAAGGTAGAGACAAGCTCCTCAGTGTTAGAGAAGAGGATGCTGATGACTATGAAGTCCTGAAGAGTGCACTGATAGATGGGTTTGGCTTAACCACTGAGCAGTACAGGTTGAAGTTCAGAGACACCCAGAAGGCACAGACTCAGGACTGGACTGACTTTGTAGATTGTGCAACCAAGGCTCTGGAGGGTTGGCTGATTGGCAGTAGGGTTACTGATCTCAAAGGATTGTACAATTTGATTATGAGGGAGCAGATCCTTAATAATTGTCAAAACCAGCTTTTGCACCAGTACCTGGTGGACTCTGATCTGACCTCTCCCCAAGAATTGGGATAGAAGGCAGACAAATGGGTCAGAACCAGGGTGAGGCCTAAGAATCAGGGTGGTGACCAGAAGAAAGATTCTACCAAGTCCCAAGAGAAAGGTGGGGATAAATCTAAGGATAATTCCACTACAGGGCCCCAAAAGTCCTCTTCTGGGGGTGGGTCCCAAACTCCTTCCTCTCCTGAAAAGAAACCATATTGCCATGTCTGTAAAAAGCCTGGACACTGGAAAACTGATCCCAGTTGCCCCAGGATTGGCAATAAAGAAACTGTTCCTACAGCTATTACTACCACCCCTCCTGGTACTACCAGTAGTAATCCTCCAGTTGGGAGTAGTGCACCCAAAAAGTTAGGTGCTTTTGCAAGGGGAACAGAGGTGGGCCCTAGTTTAGACAGGTCCCCCTCAACAGACTCCTCAGACTCTGATGGTGGTATAGGATTTGCCACCTTTACCATGGGTCCCATTGCATTGGGCAGGTACAGACTGGAGCCAATGATTAATGGTCAGAAGGCTGTGGCATTCAGGGACACAGGGGCTAGTGTCACCATGGTGGCAGGGAAACTAGTCCCCCCTCACCAGCTTTTACCTGAGTTTAAATACCAGGTGACCAACCTTGATGGTGTCAGGACAAATCACCCCATGGCCATAGTCAATCTCAGCTGGGAGGGGGTCACAGGCCCAAAAAGAGTGGCAGTGTCCCCCAACTTGCCTGTAGATTGCCTGATGGGCAATGATCTGGAAATTTCAACCTGGGCTGAAGTTGAACACCAAACCCATCTGAAGATGCTAGGCGTCCCTGAAAAAGCTAGTGGGGCTGTGATGGCCACAGCCCCAGCCCAGGGAAATGCTGGAGAGATGGAGCCTGGAAGAATGGCCCACTCTCCCCCAAAAGAGAGCACAGGGGTTGAAGAAAAGTCTCCTTCCCCCAGACAGCAGGTAAGGGTCAGCCTCCTCAGGGAACTGATCCTACCCCTAGTGAAGGAACTGCCCCAGAGGTAGTCAGGCCTTGCCTGGCCCCACCCCTGATGGCAGAAGACCCTTCCAAGGTGGTACCCAGTCTGGAGCAGGTAACCTGACCCTCTCTACCCTGCCTCAGTCAGCCCAGGGCTGCAGAGGTCAGGGAGGTCAGTGGACCCCACAGGGCCCCCTGTCCAGAGTAACCCCCCCATCAGCAGATTAGGGGCACCCAGTCTAGTAGCCCTAGCCAGGTGAATATTCCTCCACACACTGAGGGATCCCCCATACCTTTGTGTAGGGACCTTCCCCAGAAGGACTCCGAAAGGCAAGGGCAAACCTGGAACCAAAAGGTTCCAAACCTGCCATGTCCCTCCAGTGTTCCACCCAAAGGGACCCAACCCCCAGCTGTAGGCAGCCAAAGGTTGACCCTTAGAGCAAAGTGCAGCTCAGTCATGGAAAGACAGGCATACATGGTGACCAGTGATCTGAGGAAACTGAGACCAACTTCCCTAGGGTCTCACTTCCCTGCTTAGACACCTCATCAGCCTTGTCCTTTACCAAAACACCCCACAGGTAGTAATTCCCCATGGTGGAGACCCTCTCATACCCTTAGGGTGAGGGATAACTTAGTGGACCATAAGACAGGGGGTAACCATGCTAGTGCAGGTACTTCCTTATATGGCCACTCAGTAAATACAGGCTCACCTGGACAAGGTTAGCCTCATCTCCTTTCGTTTGGGGGGGTTATGTAGGAAGGTGGAATCTGACTACATGGTTGCCCCCACTTTTTTCCTGGTGTTTTGTTGGTTTTTGACTTAGTTTGGCTGGGAACCTGCTATTCAGGTCCCCAGCCTATCTGCTTTCTCTTTAAATGACTTGGAGTGCACTCTAGGTGCACTAGTGATTGGATACTGTGGTACCTTATGAGTCCCTAGTAAATGGTACCTTAGGTACCAAGGGCATAGGTACTTCACAGGCCTACCAGGGGCTGAAGCATGTATTATGCCACCCCTAGGAAGCAGACTAAATCTGACACCACAGGCCTGCTACTGCAGCCTGGGTGAGGTGGTGCTAGCACTCCTCACTGAGATATAGGTTTCCTATATCTCTCCTGCACACACATTTAAACCTATCAGTCACCCCTAAGGCAGGCCCTATCAATCCTGAGGGCAGGGTGCTTGGTTCCTATGCGAGAGGGTGCCTCTGCCTGAGCAGGGCCCCTCTGCAGCTCTCAGAGTCTATTCTCTGGGGCTGTTTGTGGATGCGGTTAAACCATATACTCTTAAGTGCATTATATCCTCGCGGTAAAATGCTAACTTTGGAATGGCTGCATCAAAACATGTCGTGTTTGGTGTCAAACACCTTGGAATACTACCCCCGCCGCCAGTCCTGGCGGCGGGGGTAGCATTCCACCCTTCTAGAGGGATAGACATGTACCTACTGTGGAAACGCGGTAGAATCCTGCAGAGCCCTGGCATCACAAAATGGATGCCACCAGTCACAGACACTGGGCTGCCCTCCTGCTGATGACCGAAACTCGCAGTGGAGGGAGCCCAACAATAGGCATCCTGTCACAGGGAGGTGTAACCACCTCCCAGACAGGGTTTAGTGTATTGGGGCTGGGTGGGTGCACTCTTAGAGTGCTTTGAAGTCCTGCACTGGGGGAGCAGAAGGCTCCTCTGTGCATATGCCAGTTCAAACCAGCTCAGGGGCTACCTGCCCCTGCTCTGGCACGAAACTGGACAAAGGGAAGTGGGTGTAGCCACCCACTCCCCTGACCCTCCCATAGGTGGGGTCATAGAGCTAGTCCCTCCCTTTCTTTTAGTATAAGAGGGGGAACCTGTGCATTGCACCCCAGATCTCCCTGGACGACGCTCTGAAGAAGAATCCTGGACCTTCGACGTTCCATTACCTTTGGAAGACTGAAGAATCTCCCTTGGAGTCAAGGAGTGACTCCCCTGCTTGGCAGGCACCAAAAACTACAAACAACGGTTGCAAACTACACCGCTCCTGCCGGATTCCAAAGTCCCTGCAGCCCAAGAAGTGGATTTTCTGACTTCTCGAAGGCCATCGTGAGTCCCCAGCGAAGCTGAGGCCAGTGGACCCCAAGAGTGACGAGGAACCGCGACCCCTGGGTACCGTGCACTATTGTCGAGTGCAACCCCTTCACAACGTTCTACGAACTTGTGCTTTGGACCACGTATGGTCCTAGCCTCCAGCAGAAATCCCTCCGAAGATCAGAGGCCTACCACGTCCCGAGTGACTGTCAGCCCCTGTTGAGCAAATCCTCCCGAGGCGTCTTTGCGATCCCTTGCCAGCCGGCTTGTGGGTCCCCTGAAGGCTTTCCTACAGAACCAAAGGGCTCCCCTGGTTGCTCCAGGCCTGCCCTGACTTACCCTCGCTGGGTGAGTCCCTCAGACCTTGCTGGTCTGCGCCATTGCCTCTTTACACTTTCCCCAAGACTTGCTGTTACCAAGGCTTATTGGCTTTGATCGAGTCACCGACACCGCAGTAAGCTGCAGACATTGAGGGACAGGCCGAATCCAGCTCCTGGTCATCGTCGACGTCTCCTGGACCTCGTGGCTGAAGAGTCAAGGCACCTGCGAACGACCTGAATCTTGCGACGACGGTGGGCATCCATCTTCCTTGCCCCGAGTCACTGCCAAGTGACTTTGAACACTGTCCCCTCTGCTTTCAGGTCTTCCATCTTCTGAATCCAGGCTTGGATTCCACCGGACACTTCTTCGGACTTCACAAGCAGCAAGTCTTCATTGTCCTCCATTGAAAACGACGCCGCGACCCGACACCAAAGGACACCTATGCACCCGGCTTCCCTGGGTGAGGTAACTCCAGCACTACGGTGCTCCTGTGGGTGTTGGCACTAGAACTACTTACCCTGTAAGTGAGTTGCTTGTAGGTTCTCCCGAAGTATCCTAAAACTCTTAATTTCCAACCGCGACTTGCCCCATTGAAGTCAACGGCGATTCGCGCCTGTGTATCCACACTGCACGCGTCCCCCGTGGGTCCTTTACTTACCTGCCTTGGGTGGTTTCGTGAGGCCCCAACACTTCTGAAGGCCCTAGGCCTTGTCTCTTTGCAAGTCGTTGTTTCTAAGTCTCTTTTAGTATATGGTCTGGTACGCCCCTAGGGCCCCAGCCATATTTGTGTTTAATTTATTGTGAAACGTTGATTTGTGCATATGTCCTTGTCTTCTAATCTCATAAAGAGATTAGTAGAGAGTTGTTAATAATAAATACATATATATTTGATATATATACCTGTGTGGTGTCTTTTCATTTGGTGATTCAAGAGATTGTGTGGTAAAACAAGCTGCTTTACATTCCTTCAAGACTTAGCCTGAAGGCTGCTCTCCACAGCTACCACTAGGATAGCTTTCTTTAAAGGTTGTCTTAAACCTATCTACCATAAGAGTCGAATTGTACTGGTGCAAGGTGTCCACTTTAATTAGTGAACAGCATATACCAGGCCAACTTCTCACAGGCGGTTAATGGCTTGATTTAGCTGGGTTTTGAAAAAGTCTGCCTTGGTCTTTAGGATCTTCCTTTTGTATGAGTTCCTTAGCATTCTCAGGTGGCGTAGATGGTCGATAGAGGGTGCTGAATTCCAAAGTCGCTCTGTTAATCTTAGCTTGCGCCGATCAGAATTCAGGTTCTCATTGAACCATGGTTTGGAGATTTTGGAGGAAACGTTTTTTTCTTGGAGGGGCGCTGTGGAGTCAAGAATTTCGAGCATAGTGGAATTGTAAAAGGCTGTGAGGTCTTGGACGTCCACCATGTCTGACATGGGGATTAGGGCGGTATTGCAACGGTTTACCAGGGCGGTGGGGTTAATATTTTTTATATTCCTTTTCCATTGTTTTGTTTTTGTGGGTTGGCCTCTTTTTGTAGCTACTTCAATATTGATGGAGAAGAAAATGCTGTAATGGTCCGTCCAGTCACATGGAGTGATGGAATCTAGAGATATAATGTTCAATTTCGCTATGATGAGGTCTAATGACTCACCCTTGTTGTGTGTTGGGCTGTCACAGAATTGGGACAGATCCTGATCAGACAGAAAGTATTTAAGGTAGCTTACACCATGATCGTTTGAGTTGTTCCAATGGAGATTGAAGTCTCCCAGGAAGATCTGTGGTACTTGTAAGTTGTCGTTGGATGTAATGATTTCCATTAACTCATCAATGAACGTCAGGTTGTCACCAGGGGGGTGGTAAATTATGTGAAGTTTGCTGGTGATGCGCTTGTCATCAGCGATGTTGATACGGAGATATTCGCAGGAGGATAAAGCGATGGAATCTGCTTGCTTGACTGAGATTGTGCTTCGATAAATGCAGGCTAGCCCGCCGCCGAGTTTCAGGTTTCTGTCTAGGCGGATTAAGTCGTGACTGGGAGGTACCAAAAGGTCTAGGATGGGTGAGGAGGTACTATTGAGCCATGTTTCGGTAAGGACGATAATGTCTAGGTCATTCGCTAGGATGATGTTGTAAATGTCAGGAGCATGTTTGCTAGCGGATCTGCAATTGATGAGTGCGCATTTCATCTTGCTAGTCGAGTGGGAGAGAGTTGACTACACTAAGTTGATATTTGTGAGGTTTTCTCTATTAATGGATCTGTAATTGTGAGTGGGTTCTCTGAAGGGGTTGGTTTGTATGGATTGGATAATGTCACCTCGGAAATTGCTGTTGTTAGTCGGGCTGGCATAGGACAGGAGGAGGTTCTCAATATCGTTGTCGGATAGTTCAGCCGTTGCCCTTCTCGGACGAGATACGTCGTTGGGGAGAGGGATCCTACTCTGCCTGGTGTCTTCCGCGAGTGAATTCTTAGTGATGTATCTTCTAGTTTGGTGACTGATAAGATTCACCGTAGCATTGGTGGGTCTGTGTGAGATTAGGAGTTCTTTGGTGATTGTTGATAGGTTTTGTAACTCAACCTTGAGATGGGCTATGCCGACGGCTAACTCATTGAATCGTGCAATCCACTCAGCATTAGGATAGTTGGTAGAGTGTGTAGGTGTGTGTTCAATTAAGGGGGGAGATCCGCAGGAACTGTCTGGCTGCTTGAGCTCTATATCTGGTTGCATGGGGAAAGCCTTATTAGGGACCATTGGGGTTAGTTGATCATGGAGGTATGTCCGAGTGGCCCGATCAGTGTGGGGGAAAGCCTTGAGATGGGACCGCAAGGTAGGGGTTGACGCCTGTGCTCTGGGGATGGTCGTTAAGTGGTGAGTTAGGGTGCTTGGAGTGTGTAACATGGGTGTTGGGATCCGATCGGATGTCGGGGTAGGCAGTGGGTCAAGGGGGGCTTTACATGCCAGCTCAGTTATAGGTGTGGGGAGCGGGAGCGGGATGTCGTGGGTGGAGTTCGTGTTGGTGTATTCTCCCTTGGACAACACGGATATCATTGGTGTGTTTGCACTGAGGTTGCCGGTATCTAGGAGTATTCGTGTTCCGGGAGTTCCAGGTGTGGTTGAGACCGATGTGACAGGGGGGTATGGTTCATTGTGGGTGTGGTGAGATTTCGTTTCAGTTGAGATCGATATGGGGTATTGTAATGGAATTGGGGGGGTCATCTGGATCGGAAAAAGTAGTGACGGGGTGTGATTTTCAAGTTGTTCACTGCTTTCTTGAGGGTAGTGAAGATCTTGTCTATGGCATCAAGATTGGTGTTCGAGGCTTGAATGAGGATGTTACCATTGTTGTATATGGAGATGGTAGCGTTCGCAGAGCATAGGTCCGAGGCGGTTACCGACAGTTTGAGGGCATGCAGGTTTTTTTTGGCATTTGAGATTCGGAGCATGGAGTAGAAGATATTTCTCCACTGGGCACGTTTCTTTGTGTGGAAGATGAGGTCATTCGACATTATGCCTTTGTTGACACAGAAGTATGGATCTAGAATAAGAGTCTCAGGGTGATGTTTCATTAACCTGTGCTTGAACTTCTTTGCTGCATTTTTGGAGAGGTTGGGAGGATAGATAATGGTAAAGGCATGGTGGCCTGCTGGTTCCAGGTTTTTATCCATTTTATTACACTCTCTCGCCTACTTCCCTCCTATATTTCCTTACTTCTCAAGAGTTTCCTCTCTACTCCCTTCCATCACCAATTCGCAGGTGGCATTATAAACTTTCAGATATGTTTAGGGTTGTCCTACACTGTTTCTATAGTATCACCTCTTGTCTGGAGGGGGCCTTGTTGAGGGTTGATGCCTTTCCGGGGTGGCCGCCACTTTTTAGGTTGATGTCTCTGTGTAATTTACAACACTTACACAACTTCTTCACTGCACTATTTATCACTACTTTGAAGACGTCGCAGGCCGGTCTCTTCCTCTGATATTTACAATCTAACAAGCGGTCGAGAAGGCCCTTTATTGCAATGCAATAGGTCCCGCACTTCCGAGAGCCTAAGCTATTAGTATTGCAAATAGGCCCGGTCTGCATTTAGAGTGGTGGGAGGAGATTTCCTTGCACCTGAATAGGCCCTGTCTGCCTTGGACAATGCTGTCTCCGCCTCCTGCTGGGAAGCTGGGCCAGAGAGGACCAAACTGGTTTTGACTAAGCACAGACACTCTCTGCCTGAGAGGACAAAGGATTTTGGGCTATAAAAAGTGGGGCCCAAACCTCTAAACTTTAGAACTTGCTGGAATCAAGGAACGTGCGAAGAAGAAGAGCTGGAAGAGCTGCCAGGAGGAGTACTGCCCCTTTGCTGTGTTGTTGCTTTGTTGGGTTGGCCTGCCGTTGCTGCTTCTGCCTTGGGCAGTGAAAGGACTGGACTGAACTTTCTTTACTTGTGCTGAGTATCTCCAAGGGCCTGAAATCCAGCTGGCCTCCTGTTCTGAAGTCTCAGGGACTGCAAAGGCTTCATCAACCTCTGGTTACCGCTTCTGGAGCTGTTGTTTTAGTTGCCACAGAGGAGGGAACCGCCGCTGGCTCTGTGTCCTGACGGCACCGCACACCGCACCGTCCGCATCTCGCACCGCAACCCTGGTCTCACCGACGACGACAACCGACGATGCCGCCACTGAGCCGCTGCTTGCACCGTGACCTGTGGGCACCGCAGTCCGCACTGCCTCGCTTCACTTCGCCATCCTGGTCTCACCTATGCTGTCGCCGCTGCTGACTGGACACCCGTGACCGCATCGTGGTTGGGGGCACCGCTCGTAAAGTTTCACGAAGCACAGCCTCTTCCCACACATCAGTCTGGGCCAACCGACACCAGCTCCCGCAAACCAGCTCTGTCGCCTGCACCGCAACCTGCCAGCACCGCATCGAGCACCGTCTCGCCCTGCACCGTAAGCCTTGGTCTCACCGACGACGCCTGGACGATCATCACCGAGCCGCTGCCTGCACCGCATCAAGAGGACACCGCGCCCTGCACCACTTCCACTTCGCAACGCAACCGTTCTCACAACCGGCTCACACCTCCCTGTAAGCCGCAACGAGAAAGATACTGTTACCGAGTCTGTTCATGCTTTTGCTGGCCCGTATCGACGCGGTCAGCTGGAACTGTTAGACTCTGTTGTTTTCAGCATCGCGGTAGCCCCGGACGGAGCTACCGACTCGTACGAACTGTGGTTTTGAGGTATTTCTGCAGTTTAGAAGACATCTTGCAAAGTATCTATTTTTCAAGTACTGTATTGTGGATTCTTTATCGTTTTTGTCTTGTTTTGAGTATATAAAAACATTGGATATTTTTCTAAAGTGGTGTGGTGTCCTTTTGTAGTGCTTTCACTGTGTTACTGTTGGTTATGTGCAAATGCTTTACACACTGCCTCTAAGATAAGCCTAACTGCTCATGCCAAGCTACCAAGGGGGTGAGCAGGGGTTATTTTAGGAGTGTAACTCTCTTATCCTGACTAGAGGGAAGGGTCCCTGCATGGACAAAGGTGCAAACCCTTGCCAACTAGAGACCCCCATTTCTAACACGCTTTTTTACCTTTTATTTTCCTTTTATTTTCTTGCTGGTTTGGAGTTTCTTTTGACTCCCTTTGCTCCCGCCGTGCTGGCTGGACAGACAGATGAGTGGGGCCCACCCGACGAGGCCGAACCCGAACCTAGTCGGGACTCCTCTGCGGACTGCCTGTGTCTCTCGCTCTGCAGCTGCCAACTATCGGCGGCCGCACTCGTCCTCGTACCCGCTGAAGTTAGCAGACAAAAGTGGCGCGACCCGCTGCCTGAGACCCGTACCACCTTCATGGGTTAGCGGGTCGCGGTTCACGAGTCTCAGGCTTACAGAGGGAACGGGGAGCACGAGCATGCCACTCGGGTTGCTCGCTCCTCCACTGGCTCCAACCCTTGCCTCACATCACGTCTTGCATCTTACGGCAGCTGTAAATCCGATATATACTTGTTATTTTTCAACATTTCTATGTGTTGTATTAAATATTTTATAGAATGTTCAATTTTATCCTGTTTTGAGCCATTCCCCCCACCACCCTCATTTCAGCCAGCTTAGTTCTTCCCAGCTGATGCAATGTTGATGATGAGGATCCTGAGGCATTAGGAGAAGGAAAGTTGTTCGATGTCGAGAGAAGTGAAAGAGCTTGCTATATGTTTCTGAATAAACCTATCGGATATATCTCACAGAGATGTCATCATTACAGTACTGTGACCGATACCCGTTGTTCTGTACGGTATACATCAGCATTCCAGGACCATAATGAGAAATGTTTTAAGTGGGGTGTAAAGCGTAGGGTCACTAAAAGGGGCATGGCCATAGAGGCGTAATTAGGAATCCTTTTAATGTGGCGTGACATTTGTAATTAAGGGCATGGCTTAAAACAGGTCAACTAAAATCCCGTGTTTTACCCGTGCTTGATCATTATCCGAGTTTCTTCCTGAGAGTTTTCTAATACTGTACCCAGACATGTCACACAATGACCATATGTCTAAAACAAGCCAGACATGTTGGGTTTCCCAACGCTTGATAGAAGTGTCAGATAAATGACTAACAATGGTTTTTGCTTTGAATAGAATTGACAATATTTAAGTCTACTCTGCAGAGAAGACAGGGATTGGATGAGCATGTAGCTTGAACACCTTTATGACCTACTGCAAGCACTGTGAGAAACTCTAACTGCCTTCTACCACAAAAGAGCCCCGAAGTAAGCATCCACACCCAAACTGAGCTCACCCAGATGCCAAAATACAACTCAGTTAGCATTATGCACCATACAGCAGTCCTATGTTGAATGGAAAAAAATCATAGAAGCACAACATGTGGAAAAGCAAATACTTTTAGAAAATTATGACGGATGAGGCGAGGGGGCTGAATGGATCATAACAAGTCCTGTTGATTGTCTGTAGTGATAGTAATGTAGTGTTCCTCTGCCTGCTGTGGTGCCGGGCTATTTCTACTCTCAGCTGGCCCACAGCTACATAGAGGTAGATGTTTCAAAACGAGAGACAGAGCAGCGATGGGACCGTGCAAAACTTCCTCTAATCCACTGAGATATGACACAGTTTCTATCTCTCCGCTCTTTAAGCTGCCATGCACCAACGCACACACCCTTATACCATAGTGCGAGGTTGTGTATGGTTTTGTACTGGGGTGCTGAAAGGGGATCCTTCCAGTAGGAAAACAATGCTTTAAACCATGAACAATCCATAGCAAACAAAGTTTGAAAAACATGGAGAAGGTAAAATATTTCTCCTCTGTCTTGAGGAGGTGAACGTTTTTGGATCAAATCCCTGTCTACAATTGTTAGTAGATTGGGATTTGCATCAAAACCACCAATTAAATCCCCCTGGACACAAAGTACTAGAATACTCTGGCCATCTTTTTAACACAAATCCTGATTTGTGTTGGAATGTAAGTTTCACCACAACACTTTGTGCAGGGTTGTGCTACAAAAGTAAAAAAGTAATGCAAACTCACATTGTTGGGGCTCGGGCGAACAGCAGCCTCTTGGGTCATTGGGCACTACTGCTGTTCGCCAGCTACTGGCGAGGTTTGTGGACATCGGCCGTTGCGCTGGCTGCTGGGCGGAGAGGCACCCCAATCGTGGCTGAGGCGCTATGGGGGAGCCCCCGGGTGGTGCAGAGGCTGCGGCCACTGCAGGGACATCAGAGCGGATTGGAGTAGAGGGGCCGCGCTTACCTGTGGCCAGGAACTGCCTGTACCGGTGGACACCGTGGTGGGGGAGGAGCCCTGCTGCAGACTTCATAGGCTGCTGGTAGGTGCTGTATGGGTGCACTTGGTAGCGTGGGGGACCGTGCTCGCTGCCGGCGGGAGATTGCCTGCCCCTGTAGACAACATAGCAAAGAGGAGCCCTGCTATGGACCTCGCCTGCTGCATGTGGAGTTGTTAGATTTGGGGGTCTCTAGTTGGCAGAGGTAGGTACCTTTGTCCAAATAGGGACCCTTGAGTCTAGTCAGGGAGAGTAGGTACACTCCTGAAATAACCCCTGCTCACCCTCTTGGTAGCTTGGCACGAGCAGACAGGCTTAGTTCAGAGGCAGTGTGTAAAGCATTTGTGAACACATACAGTAATCAAGTGACAACACTACAAATGGACACTACACAGGTTATATATTTATAAAAATAGGTATACTTTATATAGATTTATCACAAGACCATAAACGACAAAAATAATCCACAATACTGTCAAGAATGCTTAGTTCTGATCAAAAAGGCTTAATTCAAGGTTCTGTGAGAGTCGGTAGCCTCCTCCGGCAAACAAACAGTCTAACAAATCCAGCTGACCGCATCGAGACGGGCCAACACAGCATAGACAGACTCGGTCACAGTACCTTTTACTTGAAGCGGCAGGCACGGGCGTGCGAGCCGGATGGCTGTACGTCACGGTCGCGATGCAAAATGGAAGCGTTGCAGGACGCATTGTCCCTCGATGCGTTGCAGGCAGCGGCTCGTTGACGTCATCGAGACGGAGTCGGTGAGACCAGGGCCGTGCGTTGCAGGGCGAGACGGTGCTTCGATGCGGTGCTGGCAGGTTGCGGTGCGGTGAGGGAGCCGGATTCGGGGGCTGGCGTCGATCAGTCCGGACAGCGGTGCGAGTCGGGCGGCGTGTCGCGAAGCGTGCGAGCGGTGCCCAACTCCGGTGCGGTCACAAGACTTGAACTCAGCAGCAGTGACCGTGTCGGTCGGACCAGTTCGTTTCGGCGTAGTGAAGCGTTGCAGGACGCGTTGTCCCTCGATGCGGTGCAGGCAGCGGCTCGTTGACAGAGTCGGTGAGACTAGGGCCGTGCGTTGCAGGGCGAGACGGTGCTTTGATGGGGTGCTTACAGGACACCGAGCCGGTCGTCAGAGTCGGTCACAGTTCCCTAACCCTGTAGCCACTGAAACAGCGTTTCCAGCAGCAATTCACAAGGCTGGTGAAGTCCACTGGTCCTGGGACTTCGGTCAGGGGGAAAGCTCTCTCTCAAGCCCTTGGAGATCCTTCACAAGTTGATGAAAGTCACAGCAAAGCAAAAGTTCCTTTCTCCTTTCTTTTGCAGTCCGGCAAACCACTGCAGGCCAATCCCCCAAGCAGCACTTCAGGCTTAGGGATAGTCTCTCCTCAGTTTCTTCTTGGTTCCGCTCCTCAGCAAAGGTTTCTTCTTGTTCCCAAAAGTGATCTAAAGTTCCTGGGTTTGGGCCCCAGTACTTATACTCCTTTTCTCTTTGTTCTCTGAAGGCAGAGAGGCCTTTGCCTAGCTTAAACCAGTTCTGTGCAGCTTTGGAGCACTCTGTGTACATGACTCCTTCTTTCCTTTCAGAATGTGGGGCAGGGTACTCATACGCCCGGCAGGAGGCGGAGCCAGCATTGTGGCAGGCAGGCACAGCCCTATTCAGACCCAGATGCAACTCCTCCCTCCACTCTGGATGCAGATCTCTCTATTCAGCCCTGTGCTGCCTCACCCTGTCTCATGTAGCCACCCCCAGCCCCTGTCACGCACAAGCCAGACACACAATACACAAGCTGGCAGAGGCAGGCTGGATAGTTAGGCAAGAAAATACCCACTTTCTAAAAGTGGTATTTTCAAACACAGAATGTTAAAACCAACTTCACTAAAAGATGTATTTTATCATTCTGAGTTCAGGCATACTAAACTCGAATTTCTACCTAGTTCCCTGAGTCAGTTTAGGATTATAAGATGTTATAATCAAAACTGCCCATTCTGGCCTATGGAGAACAGGTAGCCTTGCAATAGTGAAAAACGAAAATGGTTGTAATTCACTATTAGGACATGCCACACACACCAGGCATGTCCCACCTTATCCTTACAATGCACCCTGCCCGTAGGCCTACCATATTTATTTATTTATTTTTCATTTGTATCGCGCGACGAATCATCCCCACAGGGATCTCTCGGCGCTTTTGGCTACACCGTGCTGAAAGGCTAGGACAAAATTGCGGATTTAGAACAGCCAGGTTTTTAACTGCTTCTTAAACTGCCCCAAGCTTGTGCAGGTGCGTAGCTCATCCGGCAAGCGGTTCCAATGGAGCGGGGCTAGATGTGAGAAAGCGCGCCCTCCCATTTTGACTTTCCTGATTTTACAGGGACGTAGTAAATTACGATTGCTAGATCTCAATAGACGGGCAGGTATATAGGGAACTAACTTCTTCCTTAGGTAGATCGGGCCAATGCCCTGCTGCGCTTTAAACACCGACGTCAAGAGCTTAAACACTGCTCTCTTCCTCATGGGCAGCCAGTGTAGTTGTTGCAAAAGAGGTCGGGAGGGGGTATGTACTGGTTTATTGAGGACCAGTCGGGCCGCCGTATTTTGCACTACCTGAAGCCTAGATGCAAGGTCCTCCCTAATTCCTACTAGTAGTGCATTCCCATAGTCCAGTCTACTAACTAGTAGTGCCTGTACTAGGGTCTTCCTGGCCTCCAAAGGGATCCAAGGAAAAATCTTCCTCAGCATCCGCATGATGCCAAAGCATGTGCCCGATACTGACTTCACGTGTTCCTCCATTGAGAGCTTATTATCAAACAGGATACCCAAATTCCGTGCCTGAGTGGTTGGATTGGGTGCCTCCCCAATTCCTCCGGCCACCAGTCCGACGACCATAATTCCGTCGCCTTTCCAAACAGAAGGATCTCCGTCTTATTGGAGTTAAGCTGCAGAAAATTCTCGCTCATCCAAGCGGCAATTTTCAGCATGCAGGATTTAAACTTTGCTCTGGCTTTCGCTGGGTCCCTCTCGATGGGGATTATCACCTGCGTGTCATCCGCATACGAGATTGTCTCAAAACCGCAAGATCTTATGATGGTGGCCAGCGGTGCCACATAGATGTTGAATAATGTGGGGCTTAAGATGGAGCCCTGTGGGACCCCCTTGTCTACTGCAGTGGTCTGAGAGACGAATGTGTCTAATTGGACACATTGTGCTCTATTGTTAAGAAAGCTCTGCAGCCACGTCCATGCCAAGCCTTCGACACCAATCTCCCGCAACCTGTCCAACAGGACACGATGAGAGATGGTGTCAAAGGCTGCCGATAGATCAAGGAGCACTAGCATGGTGGGCGTCCCTCTGTCCAGTGACATCCTGATCGTATCCATGACCTCCACCAGTGCCGCCTCCGTGCTATGGGCTGCACGGAAACCTTATTGCGAGGGGTCCAATAACCCATACTGCTCCAGGTATCCCGTAAGTTGTTTTTTTACCAATGTCTCCATGACCTTCGAGCTGCAATGGAGGAGGGAGATTGGTCTATAATTTTGAAGATCCGCCGGGTCTGCATGAGCCTTCTTCAGCAAAGGTTTTATATGCGCTTTTTTCCATTTCCTGGGAAATACGGCCGTAGCCAGGGAGATGTTACAAACCTCAGCTAGCGACGGAGCTAAAATTGGGGCGAGTTCAGCCATTATAAATGGCACCGCCGGGTCTGAGGGGGCACCTGATTTCGTTCGTGCCAACACTGCTACCACTTGCTCTGTGGTAATAGCTGTGAAAGTGTCCAGTCTAGGTAGTGTGGGATCTCTCTTCGGAGGGGCCCACCCCTTCGGTGCTGCTCCTGCCGCTAAAGAGCTGTAGATCTTGTCTACCCTATCCCTAAAATGATTTGCTATGTTATCACATAGTGTTTGTGTCGGGGGTATAGAGGGACTGTTCGCTTTAGGGTTTGTGAACTCTTTGAGTATTTTAAAGAGCTCCTTAGAAGAGTTCTTTGCCTCCCGTATTCTCGAGCCTAGGTGGTCTCTTCTTGCTGAGTTACAGTTTGTTAAATAGGCTTTGTGTGCTACTGAAAAGGCCAGTTTATCCTCTGGCCGCTTGGTTTTCCTCCATTTTCTTTCTCTGCCTCTACACCTGGCCTTTTTCCTTCTTAAGACTTTCAGAGTACCAGGGGCTGAGACAGCCCTTTCCTGCGTTCGTACTACCCTGCACGGCGCGATGATATTTAGCGTGTCTCCAATTGAGGCCTCCCATTTTCCTAAGGCATTATCACTTCCCTCTCCTTTGTCGAAGGAGGGGGGTCTAAAGACCTGACTAAATGCCATAGGGGTGACTTTCCTCCAAGCTCTACGAGGACTCATTCTACATTGAGACTGGCATCGTCTATCCGCCCTGCTCAAGGTGAATTTAAGTGCAAAATGATCGGTCCAGGTTAGTGGCCACGGAGATTCTACTGATAAGCCTATGTTTGCAAAGATGTTATCCAAGGTATGCCCTGCAATATGGGTAGGTTCATGAATTCTTGGAGAGAGACCTAACGACTCCATGCCTGACAGCAGACATTTTGTATCTGAATTAGAGGAGTCATCTAAATGGTGATTAAAGTCGCCAACCAAAAAAAAGAACTCGGATTGCAGGATATACGGGGCGAGGGTCTCCAGTAATGAGGTGCAGAACAATTTATTACTTTCTCCTGGTGGATGATATACTACCGCCCCCATCCCACTGGTCCCTTTCCAGGACTGCAGTCGAAACACCAACAGTTCCATCCCATCTGTTAATACTGAATCGAGTACCTTGATGTAGTGTGGGACACGTAAGGCTATAGCCAGGCCACCCCCCCTTTTGTTTACTCTGTCTAATCTTGTGATGGTGTACTCATCAGGGAACGCAGAGGCCATAACTGGGGTGGAGTGACTTTGCATCCAGGTTTCAGAAATGAGACATATGTCCGGCTTCAGATCCTCCAGCAGATCCCACAGTTCCGCAAAGTGTTTAGGGATAGATCTAGCATTAATATATAGTGCCCGAAAGGGCTCCTGTTTTTCCTTCCCCTGGGTAATGCTACCCGTCCTTGGTGCTTTATTGGTTTTATTAGCTTGCTTGCTTTGGGTCTGGGAGCAGAGGGGGTTGGCTGTTTGCCTGACCTGTGATGTCAACCTACCACATTGACCACACCTCCTGCCTTGTGCCCCTATATCTCCTAAGAGCTCTCCCTCACAACCCCTGCCCAACATGTTCTCCCTTAGGTCCAATAACTCCTCCTCAGAATACCTTAAAGCCGCCATCTTCTCCCTGTTCAGCCTGGCGGAGTTTCCTGGCAGCCGGCAGCATCCAGGCGCGGACGGGCGCAGACGGGCTTGCCTTCGGCGCGCCAGCGGCGCACCCGCTGCGCGTCCGAGCGCGCGCTGGAATTTATGCCCCCCGGAGGTAGCAGCTAGACCGCTAACCTCTCAAAAATGGCCGCCAAAGTCGGGTTGCCACTTCCCCTCCCAGGCAGCCTCTCTCCACTCAATCGGCCGTTAGTAAACGCGACCGCGGTGGACCGGAGAGTTGCCCTAGCCACCTTCACTTCCCCCAGACAGGTAATGACAGATAAAATGCTAAAAAGTTATTTTCGTTTTTAAAATGCAGGCATAATCACTCTCAAAATCACTCTGTTAAAATCAGTGCAGTCACAATTCCTTAAGAACCGAGTAGCGCGAGTTTGTCTGTTACCTCAGCCTGTGCAAAACCGGGGTGTCTGATATGAAGAAAAGGGAAGGTTTAGGGACTGGTAAGTGGGTGCACTTACCAAGTCGACATGGCAGTCACAGACTGCACGCAGGCTCTGCAATGGCAGGCCTGAGACACACTTTTCAAGCTGCTTCTGTGGGTGGCACAACCAGTGCTGCAAGCCCACCAGCAGCATTTGATTTACAAGCCCTGGGCACACTCCGTGCACTGTACTAGGGTCTGACAATAATTCAAATAAGCCAAACATCGAGTCACTAATTCACATCACAATTTACAATAGGGAGCACTTGCACTTTGGCACTGATTAGCAGTGGCAAAGTGCCCATGAGCATCTAGTCCAGCAAAAACATATCGACAACAGTGGAGGCATTATGAAAAAAATGGAAGGGAGACCCATGCCAAGGATGCCAGGTCTAATACGTGTACCCTCCAGCTGAAATGTGGGGAGAACTATCCTACCCCTAGGGAGTTCTCATCACTAAGGCGGAAAAATCTGGACAGACCATCAGGATTGGCGTGTTCTGTACCTGGGCGGTGTTCCACCGTAAAGTCCATCCCCTGTAGGGAAATGGACCACCTCAACAGCTTTGGATTCTCACCCCTCATCTGCATCAACCATCTGAGGGGCCTGTGGTCTGTCTGAACCCGGAAGTGAGTCCCAAACAGGTATGGTCTCAGCTTCTTCAGTGCCCAGACCACGCAAATGCCTCACGCTCAATAGCACTCCATCTCTGTTCCCGGGGAAGTAATCTCCTACTGATGAAGGCTACAGGTTGGTCTAGGCCCTCCTCATTGATCTGTGATAGAACAGCCCCTACACCATGCTCTGAAGCGTCCGTCTGAACAATGAACTCATTGGAGAAGTTGGGTGCCTGGAGCACAGGCGCCGTGCACATGGCAGTCTTCAAGGTGTCAAAAGCTTTTTGACAGGCGTCAGTCCAAATAACTTTCCTGGGCTGCTTCTTGGAAGTCAGCTCTGTCAAGGGGGCAACAATGCTGCCATACCCCTTGACGAATCTCCTGTAATACCCGGTGAGTCCTAGGAAGGCTCTCACCTCTGTCTGGGTGTTGGGAGGGCTCCCAAGCCAGAATGGTATCAATTTTCGGTTGGAGGGGCGCCACCTGGCCGCTCCCAACCTGGTGTCCCAAGTACACCACAGAACCCTGCCCAATCTGGCACTTACTTGCCTTGATTGTGAGGCCTGCCCTCCGCAGCGCCATCAACACTTCCCAGAGGTGGCGCAGATGTTCTTCCCAACTGGCACTGAACACTGCGATGTCATCCAGGTAGGTTGCACTGAAATCCTCCAGTCCAACCAACACCAGGTTGACCAACCTCTGAAAGGTGGCAGGGGCATTCTTCATCCCAAAGGGCATCACCCGGAACTGGTAGTGCCCATCTGGTGTGGAGAATGCTGACCTCTCTTTGCCCCATCAGTCAAGGCGATCTGCCAGTACCCAGAGGTTAAGTCAAACGTGCTGAGGTACCGCGCAGCCCCTAACCGATCTATGAGCTCATCAGCTCTGGGGATGGGGTGGGCGTCAGTCCTGGTGACGGAATTGAGTCCCCTGTAGTCCACACAGAACCGGAGTTCTGGTGTGGCACCAGGCGCGGCAGCCTTTGGAACCAAGACCACTGGGCTGGCCCAAGGGCTGTTAGAGGACTCAATCACCCCTAGCGCAAACATCTTGGAGACCTCCTCCTTGATGCAGGCTCTGACCCTGTCAGTCACCCTGTAAGCCTTGTGCTTCACAGGAAGACTGTCCCCAGTGTCCACATCATGGACGCACCAATGAGTGACACTGGGAACCAGGGAGAACAGGTCAGGGAACTGTCCCAACAGCTGGCGACAGTCACCCTGCTGCTCAGGTGTGAGGGAGGTAGAGAGGTTTACTCCCTCCACTGATCCATCTTGCTCTCGGGCTGACAGGAGGTCAGGAAGAGGCTCGGTCTCCTCCTCCATCCCATCATCTGTAGCTAAGAGCATGCCCACTTGGGACCTCTCCAAGTGGGGCTTTAGGCGGTTCACATGCAGGACCCGCAAGGGGTTCCTGGGAGACTGCAAGTCCACCAAGTAGGTAACTGGACTCTTGCGCTCCACCACCGTGAAAGGGCCGGTCCACCTGTCCTGGAGCGCACAAGGCTCCACAGGGGCCATGACCCACACTTTCTGACCAGGCTGAAGCTCGACCAGAGTGGCATTCTGGTCGTACCACCGCTTCATCTCCTCCTGGCTGGCTTCCAGATTTGCCTCAGCAAGCTCTCTGAAACGCCTAGTCTGGTTCCTGAAGGCCAGCATGTAACTGTATACATCCTGGGGAGGTTTCCTGGGAGATTGCTCCCAGCCTTCCTTGACCAAACTCAGAGGTCCTCGCACCGGGTGTCCATAGAGGAGCTCAAAGGGGCTGAACCCTAGCGACTTCTGTGGCACCTCCCGGTATGCAAACAACAGGCAAGGTAAGAGGACGTCCCATTTACGCCTCATGGGTTCTTCCAGACCCATAATCATGCCCTTGAGGGTTCGGTTGAATCTCTCAACCAGCCCATTTCCTTGAGGGTGGTAAGGAGTGGTGAACTTGTAAGTTACACCGCACTTCCTGCCACAGGGACTTCATGTACTTGGACACGAAGTTGGTACCTCTGTCAGACACCACCTCTTGAGGGAATCCTACACGTGAGAAAATTCCCATCAGTGCCCGTCCCACCACGGGGGCGGTCACTGTCCTCAGAGGGATGGCTTCAGGGTACCGGGTGGCATGGTCCACCAAGACCAGGATAAACCTGTTGCCCATGGCTGACTTGGGGTCCAGTGGCCCCACAATGTCAATACCCACCCGTTCAAAGGGGGTGCTGACCACAGGGAATGGCTGGAGAGGAGCCTTGTGCTTCCTCCCACTCTTTCCACTTGCCTGGCAAGTCTGGCATGTCCTGTTGTGAGTGGCGGCACTCCTGCGCATCTGGGGCCAATAGAAATGGGTGACAAGCCTTTCAAAGGTCTTGTCCTGCCCCAGATGTCCTGCTAACGGTACATCATGAGCCAACCCCAGTAGGAAGGCTCTGAAGCGCTGGGGTACCACCAGCACACGGGCTTACCCAGGCTCAGCAACCTTAGGCTCTGAATACAGGAGACCATTCTCCCAGTAAATCCAATGTGATCCAGACTGATCACCTGCTGCCTGGTCTGCGGCCTGTTGCCTCAGACCCACGAGAGAAGGGCATGTGTTCTGCTCCTCGCAGAACTCATCCCTGGAGGGTCCTCCTTCTTGCTGCCAATGGGTCAGCTCAGGTAGGTCCCCCAGTTCAGCTACCTGTTCCCCTGTAGGCTCCAGGGCATCCCCCTCAGGGTCTGCCTCCTCCTGGACCGTGGGAACTTCGGGGGCCGGTTTCCCGCGCCCCCTGCCTCCTCTCTCTTCGGCAGGCACCTGGGTCTCCCTCTCAGGCTCCAGGTCCTCTTGAACACCTTTAGCTGCCATTGACCGGGTGGTCACACATGCCCAATCAGGCAAGCCCAACATTTCTAAATGCGCACTCCGCTCCACCTTAGCCCAAGGTGAGCTCTCCAAATCGTTCCCTAACAAACAGTCAACAGGCATTGCTGGCCTCACAGCTACTTGAAGAGTACCCGAGACCTCCCCCCCACTCAAAGGGAACCTGAGCCACCTTGCAGTGACTCTGTGTTGTCAGCGGCAACAACTGGATAGAATGCATCAGGGATAACCTGCTCTTTAGACACCAGGTGACACTTGACAGCTGTCACACTGGCTCCTGTGTCTCTCAGAGCCTCCACCCTATGGCCATTGATGGTCACCCACTGCCTGTATTTCTTAGTGTTGTCAGGCAGCTGGGTCCTAGGGACCATCTCAGAGTCTCCCCTAAGGAGACAAGGGAAAACACTGTGGGATCCCCCCCACCTTGGGCACCCCACTCCTCCCCCAGGGCTACACTAGCCAACTGCCGGGGGACTGCACCAGTGGGGGCTGGTTTTCCATGCAAAGGGCAACGAGGATCGTTTGCCTTGTGGCCAGGGGCACCACACTTGTAACACACCAGTGGTCCCTGGTGAACAGAGGGGCCTGTCAGGGCCACTGGCTTCTTCTCAGGGGGAGGCTGGGAACCTTTCCCTTGGTTCCCTTGGGGTCTACTTTGGGGCCCTTTCTGAAACTCCCTCTGTTTACCCTTGTCCCCCCCACTCTTCTGCTGGGGACCCTGCCCACCCTTAGCGGAGTCTCCCACGTGACCCTTGTGGACCCGGGTACTCACCCAGCGGTCCGCCTCCTCAGCAAGCTGCCTAGGGTTAGTCAGCTTACTATCAATCAGGTGCTGGCGTAGCTCAGGAAAACAATTACTGGACAAGTGCTCCCAGGCAATCAAATCAAAGAGCGCCTGAAAATCAGTCGCTTTGCTACCCTTTACCCAACCATCCAAGGCTCTGCAAAAGAAGGTCACATATTCAACACAGGTACTGCCTTCAATCTTCTTACAGTTCCTGAACCTCTGCCTATAAAGCTCAGGCGTTAAACCATATCAATGCATCTTTCATGTGGCTGTATGAATTAAAGACTTCAGAGGGCAAATCCAACAAGGTATCCCGCCTCTCACTAAGGAACCGTCCCCACAACCCCGCTCCCCAATCCTTCTCAGGGACCCGGTGGGAAGACATGGCTACCTCATAGGCTTTGAACCACTGCCCAATGTCATCATTTTAAAAAAATTCCTTAACCACATCTTTTGGAATATACACCCTAGCTTCAACAGGCACAGGCGGTACACTGCCACCAGAGGGAGTGATCTCTAAACTTTTGGCCTTCAATTCCAACTCCCTCAAAACCTTCTCAGGTTCAAACTGCATTTTCTTTTCTTCTAGGGCTAATTTCCTAGTTTGCAATTCAAATTCTAACTGCCCATTCAGCTTGAGCTTGGTCAGCTCCATTTCGTGCATCCTACTCTCTTTCCTGTCCTCCAACTCTTCTGGAGACAGACCTCTGGCAGAAACACTGCTACCTACTGGGGAAGGTGGTCTTCCAGCCCCTAGACCCAATAGCCCCTCCAGCTGCCCTTCTGCATTCTCAGCCCCTCCACAGGGGCACTCCTTGATTCGACCCAGGCCCTCAGCGCCTTTGGAGGTCCTCCTTCCTGGAGAGCCCGGTCATGGACACTTTAAACTTTTTGTAGAAATGCTTGAGCTGCTTGAGGGTGTAGCATTCTAGCCTCTCTTCTTCCCAATCACACTCAACAGAGGCTACTGATGCTGGTTTCTCCATGGTGATTAAACATGGCAGTTGCAAAAATAGAAAATCCCAGAAAAAATGCTATCAAAAAGTATGTGGTTGCGTTTTGGTCTGCACTCGCTAAGTAGTGTTCACCAATTACTGTACATGAGTCACAAATGTAAGTCCAGAATCCTCACCGCTGACCACCAATGTTAGATTTGGGGGTCTCTAGTTGGCAGAGGTAGGTTCCTTTGTCCAAATAGGGACCCTTGAGTCTAGTCAGGGAGAGTAGGTACACTCCTGAAATAACCCCTGCTCACCCTCTTGGTAGCTTGACATGAGCAGACAGGCTTAGTTCAGAGGCAGTGTGTAAAGCATTTGTGAACACATACAGTAATCAAGTGACAACACTACAAATGGACACCACACAGGTTATATATTTATAAAAATAGGTATACTTTATATAGATTTATCACAAGACCATAAACGACAAAAATAATCCACAATACTATCAAGAATGCTTAGTTCTGATCAAAAAGGCTTAATTCAAGGTTCTGTGCGAGTCGGTAGCCTCCTCCGGCTACGGCGATGTCAAGAACAAACAGAGTCTAACAAATCCAGCTGACCGCGTCGAGATGGGCCAACACAGCGTAGACAGACTCGGTCACAGTACCTTTACTTGAAGCGGCAGGCACGGGCGTGCGAGCCGGATGGCTGTGACGTCGCGGTCGCGATGCAAAATGGAAGCGTTGCAGGATGCGTTGTCCCTCGACGCGGTGCAGACAGCGGCTCGTTGACGTCGTCGAGACGGAGTCGGTGAGACCAGGGCCGTGCGTTGCAGGGCGAGACGGTGCTTCGATGCGGTGCTGGCAGGTTGCAGTGCGGCGACGGAGCCGGATTCAGGGGCTGGCGTCGATCAGTCCGGACAGCGGTGCGAGTCAGGCGGCACGTCGCGAAGCGTGCGAGCGGTGCCCAACTCCGGTGCGGTCACAAGACTTGAACTCAGCAGCAGTGACCGTGTCGGTCGGACCAGTTCGTTTCGGCGTAGCGAAGCGTTGCAGGACGCGTTGTCCCTCGATGTGGTGCAGGCAGCGGCTCGTTGACAGAGTCGGTGAGACCAGGCCCGTGCGTTGCTGGGCGAGACGGTGCTACGATGCGGTGCTTACAGGACACTGAGCCGGTCGTCAGAGTCGGTCACAGCTCCCTAACCCTGTAGCCACTGAAACAGCGTTTCCAGCAGCAATTCACAAGGATGGTGAAGTCCACTGGTCCTGGGACTTCGGTCAGGGGGCAAGCTCTCACTCAAGCCCTTGGAGATCCTTCACAAGTTGATGAAAGTCACAGCAAAGCAAAAGTTCCTTTCTCCTTTCTTTGGCAGTCAGGCAAACCACTGCAGGCCAATCCCCCAAGCAGCACTTCAGGCTTAGGGATAGTCTCTCCTCAGTTTCTTCTTGGTTCCGCTCCTCAGCAAAGGTTTCTTCTTGTTCCCAAAAGTGATCTAAAGCTCCTGGGTTTGGGCCCCAGTACTTATACTCCTTTTCTCTTTGTTCTCTGGAGGCAGAGAGGCCTTTGCCTAGCTTAAGCCAGTTCTGTGCAGCTTTGGAGCACTCTGTGTACATGACTCCTTCTTTCCTTTCAGATGTGGGGCAGGGTACTCAGACGCCCGGCAGGAGGTGGAGCCAGCATTGTGGCAGGCAGGCACAGCCCTATTCAGACCCAGATGCAACTCCTCCCTCCACTCTGGATGCAGAGCTCTCTATTCAGCCCTGTGCTGCCTCACCCTGTCTCCTGTAGCCACCCCCAGCCCCTGTCACGCACAAGCCAGACACACAATACACAAGCTGGCAGAGGCAGGCTGGATAGTTAGGCAAGAAAATACCCACTTTCTAAAAGTGGTATTTTCAAACACAGAATGTTAAAACCAACTTCACTAAAAGATGTATTTTATCATTCTGAGTTCAGGCATACTAAACTCGAATTTCTACCTAGTTCCCTGAGTCAGTTTAGGATTATAAGATGTTATAATCAAAACTGCCCATTCTGGCCTATGGGGAACAGGTAGCCTTTTCAATAGTAAAAAACGAAAATGGCTGTAATTCACTATTAGGACATGCCACACACACCAGGCATGTCCCACCTTATCCTTACAATGCACCCTGCCCGTAGGCCTACCATAGGGGTGTCTGATATGAAGAAAAGGGAAGGTTTAGGGACTGGTAAGTGGGTGCACTTACTAAGTCGACATGGCAGTCACAGACTGCACGCAGGCTCTGCAATGGCAGGCCTGAGACACACTTTTCAAGCTGCTTCTGTGGGTGGCACAACCAGTGCTGCAAGCCCACCAGCAGCATTTGATTTACAAGCCCTGGGCACACTCCGTGCACTGTACTAGGGTCTGACAATAATTCAAATAAGCCAAACATGGATTCACTAATTCACATCACAATTTACAATAGGGAGCACTTGCACTTTGGCACTGATTAGCAGTGGCAAAGTGCCCATGAGCATCTAGTCCAGCAAAAACATATCGACAACAGTGGAGGCATTATGAAAAAAATGGAAGGGAGACCCATGCCAAGGATGCCAGGTCTAACAGGAGTGCTCTGGACATCACCAGCTCGAGAATACCTCCAGGCCCAAGATCACCACCCGTGAGTGTAACAACACCCTGAAGGCCTGACTGAAAGCAAGTACCCAAACAATGGCGAGAAGATCATGCTGTGTAAATATGTATTTTATATTTGTCCAACCCTAACTGCTTTAACTTTCATTAAAATGTTATCTTAAGTTAAGTTGCAACTTGTATATATGTAACTCTAACCACTAGCATCTGTAGTAGTCTTATGTACTTCCTACCATTCTTATGGGAATTTAGAGTTTATCTGTTCGTATCTTTTCCTTGAGTTAATTTGCAACTTTTATATATGTAACTCTAACCACTAGTATCTGTAGTAGACTTTTGTACTTACTACCATTCTTATGTAAATTTAGAGTTTTTCTGTTTGTATCTTTTATGTAACTCATGTGCTCTGAAGTCCTTATGTAATGTAACTGGTCCTTTTGTAAAGCGCTCTGACGCCTTGTGGTAAAGTTAGCGCTATATAAAAACGCATTAAATAAATAAATAAAAATGCAAGATGAATTAAAACGTGACATTTTACAGGGACTGCATTGCTGCCATGGATCAACTGGGGGGTTTTTACTTTCACCAGCATTGATCAACACTTTTGCCTGTGAAGTTGAGGACATGATTACAACACCTGATAGGGACCTGCTTAAATGCCAGTTTTTAATTACTGCCAGGTATGGGACCACGCAGGAGCTACCCCACTTAATGTCCTCCTAATGAGTTTTGCAAAGCTTTCACAAAGGGGGAAATTCTTGTTCCCTGCAGCGTGGTTTCCTAAAGTTAGGATCTCTGCTTATGTCCATACAAATTTGCCAACTCTGTGTCTGGCTGTAAAGAGCCAAAACGGCCAATTAACTTTATGCAGGAATGCTACATATCCAAAGGCCAGCTTTAGGAAACTGTCTCCATTTAATAAATACTCGAAGTATACAGTGGGGTTTCTAAACAGCCATAATATACAAGTATTTGGCCGGACAAAGGTTCCTCTGGATGGCACAGGAGAGTGTGCACCCATGCCCAGAGTTCCTCATTGTCAGCTGTTTTGACCCCAACCTTAGCATATATAACGATCATACCTGTGCACTGGGGGCACCCGTGTAACATGGATTGAGATCCACAGCATGGCTCTGGTCTGGAGGGACACACCAAATGCACCCTCTTTACCGAGCTTCACTCCTGTCAGCTTACTATGCTATACACAAACGACAACAAAAGCAAATATAGGGGGAAACAGGCCTTTCTACCTTTCCATGACAAGGAGAGTTGCCTACTGACCTTTCCCACCTTTTAGATTGGTCTGACAGTCACATACAAATGGGTCCCTTACTCATCCATGTAGGACATGGATTTCTCATGTGCATCTCTTATGGCTGTGTTACCCAGTGGTTTCCCAGTACACAGTTCCCAGTGTGTGGAGTGTGTGATGCATGTGGCGACAGGCACAAACATGCAAGTGTCTCTGGCATGCATAGAGAAATCACCAACAAAGTGAAGGGACCGGTCCCTGTGCTCCCACGCTGTCTATAATAGATTTATGGCAGACACATAATTGGCCTCTGATTCATTCACTGGCGCAACAGAGCTGACTTGTGCCCCGCGAGGACCAATGTGTGGGGTGAGATAGTAATTCAAAGGTTTTTCCAAACGCGTCATTTGCGTCATTGCTTTGGGGCTGGGGCGAGAGGGACTGTGGAAGACTCTTTTGAATAGAGGGCCTCATTTACGAATCCCCTAGTGGCACTTTAGCGCTGCCGGAGCGTCACTTTTTTTATGCTCTGGTGGCGCAATGTGCCGCAGCATGTTTAGAAGGCTACGCAAAGCCACTTTCCGTGGCTTTTCATGGCCTTGTAAATATGTGCCCCTTTCACACAGAATACTGTGTAAAAGGGGTGTTCTATGGGTGTTGCTGTGGGCGTTCCCACGCAATACCTATGGAATCTGAAGCATTCACAGAGATACGAGAAATCGTAAACCTGGGAATGCATCAGATTCTAACCCCCGATGTGCAATGAGGAGAAATAGCCTTATTTCTACTTGTTTTTTCCTCTTTCTATGTGTGCTGCATTCTGTAACACACATAGAAAGAGGAAAACACCTCTTGTGATTGTTTTAGTGCAGGAAGGTCTCCCTTCCTGCCTAAAAACAATCACACTTACAACACAGACACCTTTGCACCATGGCGCAAGGATGCCTGCAATGGGGCATGGCAGCCAATTGTGCGCCAGCGCAAGGGAAAAGGACAGGAATGCGTCTTATCTCAGAGATACAGCGCATTCCTGCCCTTTTCTTTTGAAACAGGGCAGCTCAGCAAGATTCCTTGCGGTGCTGCTCTGCACCAAAACCTTGTAAATGAGGCCCTTAAGGCCTCATTTACAATATTTTGACGCATGGCAGTGCAGCAGGCCTTCCTGATGCGCTGCCGTGTGTCATAATAAAAGGGCGGGAATGCGCCATAACTACGAGATACAGCACATTCCTGTCCTTCTTCCCTGCCCCGGTGCACAACCAGAAGCCGTGAGCCAGCGCATACACCCTTGCGTCATTTTGCAAGGGTGCCTGCGCTGAGGGGATGATTGTTTTTATGCAGGAAGGACATCATTAAAGGCATTTTGCTCTTTCTATGTGTGCTACAGAATGCAGCACGCATAGAAAGAGGAAAAAAATTAGAAGAAATAACCGTATTTCTCCTCGTTGCAGATTCTGACGCATTCCCAGGTTTACAAAATGTTGTAAATCTGGGAATGTGTCACATTCCATGGATCTGGCATGGGAGCACCCACTACAACACCCATGGAATGCCCCTTTCACGCAGAGTTATACGTGAAAAGGAAACATATTTACACGCAGGGTGACTTTTCATGGCCTTGTAAATATGGGGAAACCCATTGCGCTGCATCAATAAACGTGACAGAGCAGCGGCGCAATGGGCTTGTAAATAACTCCCATTGGGCCTAATTTACAAGGTTTTGGCACAGGGCAGCACCACAAGGAATCTTGCTGCGCTGCCCTGCATCAAAAGAAAAGGTGAGGAATGCGCTGTATCTATGAGATACAGCACATTCCTGTCCTTTTCCCCTACGCTGGCGCACAATGGGATGCCATGCGCCAATGCAGGCACCCTTGCGCCGTGGTGCAAGTGTGCCTTCGATGCGAGGCTGATACATTTTGTGCAGGAAGGGACATTTTTCTGCACAAAATCAACCAATTGAGGCGATTTCTTCTTTCTATGTGTGCTGCACAATGCAGCACACATAAAAAGGAGAACAAGCATTGGCATAGCCAATAGGTCTCGCCTTTGGGACCTTATAAGTGTTTAGCCATGCAACAATTGTGCTGCATAACTGACACCTGGTTAAACACCTATACGGTCCCAAAGGCGAGACCTATTAGCCAATAGGTCTCGCCTTTGGGGCCTTATAAGTGTTTAGGCAGAGCTATTGGTTTTGCCAATGTTTTTAAGAGCATTGTGGCTGCTGTGCAGCATGTTGAAAAGTTATAATAAAAAAGACTTAAGCATTTTTGTTACTTTATATATAACTAAGACGACATTATGTACAACTGAATGACCCAATTAAAAAAGAATAAACATAAGAAAGGTCTTGTCGTTTATTTTGTCGTTGCAATGTTGGCAACTTCTTCCTGCCTATTCTAATGTTGAGGTGGTGCTTAGTGATGCTGAGGTGGTGTTGAGTGATGTTGAGGTGGTGCTTAGTGATGCTGTGGTGGTGCTGAGTGGTGTTGAGGTGGTGCTTAGTGATGCTGAGGTGGTGCTGTGGTGGTGCTGAGTGATGCTGTGGTGGTGCTGAGTGATGCTGTGGTGGTGCTGAGTGATGCTGGGGTGGTGCTGTGGTGGTGTGGTGGTGCTGTGGTGATGCTGAGTGATGCTGTGGTGGTGCTGAGTGGTGGTGCTTGCTTTCTGTCTGTATTTATCTGTAAAAATCAGTAAAAACGGAAAACAGGGAGCCTTATTTTTGTTCGTGTCGGGGAAGAGTTTGTATGGGTTTTGGTTTAATTATGGGCAGTTGAGCAGGTTAATGTTTTGGATAGTGTGATATGATATTTATTTTTTATAGTTTGCTTTTTGCAGTTTAATATAGCACAAACTCGACTCAAAGGTATTGGAGCGTTTTACATGAGCACCAGTCACATTACAGATGGACACATTCATTTTTGGTAGGCACGGGGTGATTAAGTGATTTGCCCAGAACACCAGATGTTGAGCCGACACAGAGACTCGAACTTGGTTTCCCAGTTCTGGTCATTAGATGTGTTTTAGGGTCTGCATGAATTGCAAAATATGGATTTTCTGCCATTTATTGAGACTCAGTGTCTTGTTTTAAGGTGTGTGAAGCTAATACATTTTAAAGATGTCCCTTACACCGAAGTTGGGGAAATGTAATCTTGGATCCTGATGTAGAATACCTCCTCTCATCTCAGTACACTATCTTTAGAGATCCCTCAGCCTTACAGTCCAGTACATATGCTTAGGACTTGGAATGCATTGCCAGATGAGGAAAATGTAGCTCCTGGCCCATTATTTTTGAATTTGTGGTTCTGATCAGTCGTTCACTTATTGCTCATCTCTTCCGTCTCAGGTTCTCTCTTGGACTCTGGTGGCCACAGCTCTCCATGCTGCTGGACGGGGAGATTACAGCTGGTGACCGGCTGACCAGTGCAGCTACCCGGGGTGATGTCCCTGAGGTCCGTCGTCTGCTGCACGACGAACTGGTGCATCCAGACTCCATCAACTGCTTTGGGAAGACAGCTCTTCAGGTAGGTGCCAGGGTGGGTCATTGATGTGGGTTGCAGGTTCTGGTGTAGGGGTTTATGATGGATCAGGGCAGGGTGTAGGTAGGTGCCAGAAGTAAATATAAGGAAGACCGGATGCCATTGGGCTCTGGGTGAGATGGGGATGGCCCGGGCATGGCACAGGCAAGTAATGAAGTGAATTCAGACTAGAGCTTTAGCATTGTTGTTTTTAGTTTATTCATGTGCATGAATCATTTCCGTCTTCAACCTGAGGACTATCTTAGGTGTGCAAGTCTAAGAAATATGAAATGTTAGAGAAATCAAAGTATTTCTTTGTGTGTCACTTAGATCAATCACAAAGATTGGAAGTGCAAGTGCAATTATACTACGCAATATAAACTGGATATTCCCCTTTAATCACCCCTCTTTTTTCCTTCTCATGTCCAGGTGATGATGTTCGGCAGCCCTGCTGTAGCCAGGGAACTATTGAAACAGGGGGCTAGTGTCACCATCCAGGATTACAATGGCACCACTCCAGCCCACGATGCAGCGCATACTGGCTTCCTTGAGACACTACAGCTTCTGGTGGAGCATGGTGCCGACATCAATGTGCCCGATTGTCATGGCTCACTGCCCATCCACTTGGCCGTCCGTGAAGGCCACGAGGATGTTGTTCTTTTTCTGTCAGCAGACTCTAACTTGCAGCAACAGGACACTGAGGGTCTGACTGCACTTGATCTAGCAAGACGCTTTGCTGGGCCCCGGGTGGTTGCCATTTTGGAGCAGCACCTCTCTTTGCTAACGTAGTGGAAGTTGAGTGGGGTTTAGGGAAGCTTTGTGTTCAGTACGGTCTCTATTCTCATGTTCCTCTTGTATTGCATAACCAGTTGGAGAAGAGCTTGTGTCTGGACTTGGTGGCAGAGCATTAAGAAGGTGTTGGTATCTGCTGCCTGTTTTCACAGTAGCCCCGCCACCCCATGCATCGGTTAGCTTGCTTCAGCACTTGGTTTAACGGTTCCCTTCTCTCCTTCGGTTCTTGTTTCTTTGTATTTTTCCATGTTTTCGTTATTTGTGGTTCTTTTAATGTTAACCGTTACAGTGATCCACAAAGGTGATTTCAGCCTTCCAAACTCCTACAGCCTGCTACAACGATGCTGTATTATATGCTGAACAAAATGGGTTGCCTAGTTTGTGTCCACGTTTGAATAGTGCTCTGCATGCATGGCACTTACACAATCAGGCTAGCCCCTTTCTCTGCCTTACCCTACACCCAACTTGGTCTCCAAAGTTAATCCTGACTTCCCTGATACCATGATTTCCCTTGTGTCGGCTTTCTAAGTCAACACTTCCTTTAAAATATTTGTAACTACTCGGCCCACTCCCAGTTGCCTTAAGATAAGTTATTCATATAACAGCCCATTGGTGTCAATGAATTCCAGCCAATGTATAAACATCTCTGCCACGTAAGCTCGTCTAGATTTTACGTCCTACGTTGTATTTATTTAGTGGGGCAGCTGCCTGTGAGGTACTTCCTGGCAAGAAGATGCTCTATCCTGAGTCCTGATCTGGCCGAAGCCATGTCACTTGGTTTGAAGTCCACGACGAGGATGGCTTTAGAAGGCCACAGGGTAGGGCTGGACCTTGCACTGTGACCTTGGTGTTTATGTGTTTTATGAAGAGCACTTTGGATTTTACGTGCCTGTAATAGGAAGTACACTCAGTTGATTCCGATAAAAGGTACAGTTTCCTTTAACCTTTGAAGGTAATCCTCTCGTCTGCTCGTTGAGTCATCAATGCGCTTTTTTGCCGACGTAAGGAGCTGGCACTCTGGCTGTCGGTCCTCGCTGAAGAAATTACCTAACTTGTAACGCTGCCTCTTGCCCTCCTGTGCAGTTGGCAAGAAAACTGCCTGCCGTCGCAGCACTTGTCTTCCATAGATTGACTGAAACAAAAACAACATGGCTGCCCCACTGTATCACACACTTGTACTCGAGGCCATGTTCTCTAAATGCATGCACCCCAGGAAACACTGCCAAGATGTCGACGGCTTTCGGGCAATGCATAGAATGAGTTTGCCAATCTAGGTTTCTTTGTGCTTTTAGTTTGCGATGAAAAACCTTATCGCTTCCCTTTATAACCATGGCAGTGATTTCAGTTAACCCGTTTCTGCAATTAAACAACAGAGCTTGCTTAATCTCTTTGTGGCAGATAATACTTAAAAATAGAAACTCTCTAGCTTGCCACTGTGGGGACACAAGTTGCGACAGCGAAGTTGCTTCTCCAGCTGTGCTTGCGTGTCTATTCAGCCGCTGTTCCTGGTTTTTGTTTGGCAGGGAAAACCCATAATTGTTGCCTCTCCCTCAGTGGCAAGTAATTCCGAAGCGCTTGGGTGTGGTATGTTGCGATGGGGCAACCTGTGCCCCGCAGGTGTGGCTCACAAATCCCAAAACATGGCACTCCCCTCTTTGTGAAGCGTAGTCTTTGTACTGTTGGCGTAAGTCGTCCCTGTTAATTTTTCTTTGTCACACCAACGTTCCCCAAAAATGAATTTCATACCTTGTTAATTTCGAGTGTACATAGTAGTTTTTTTAATTCTATTTATGATGCTTTTGAAGGTGCAGAGTGATGCTGTGGTGCTGCTGAGTGGTGTTGTGGTGCTTAGTGATGCTGTTGTGGTGCTTAGTGATGCTGTGGTGGTGCCGAGTGATGGTGTGGTGGTGCTGAGTGATGCTGTGGTGGTGCTGAGTGATGCTGTGGTGGTGCTGAGTGATGCTGTGGTGGTGCTGTGCTGAGTGATGCTGTGGTGGTGCTGAGTGGTGGTGTGGTGGTGCTGAGTGATGCTGAGGTGATGCTGAGTGATGCAGAGTGATGCAGAGTGATGCAGAGTGATGCAGTGATGCAGAGTGATGCTGTGGTGGTGCTGAGTGGTGCTGTGGTGGTGCTGTGGTGGTGCTGAGTGGTGCTGTGGTGGTGCTGAGTGGTGCTGTGGTGGTGCTTAGTGGTTCTGTGGTGGTGCTGAGAAATGCTGTGGTGGTGCTGAGAAATGCTGTGGTGGTGCTGAGTGGTGGTGCTGAGTGATGCTGTGGTGGTGCTGAGTGATGCTGTGGTGGTGCTGAGTGATGCTGTGGTGGTGCTGAGTGATGCTGTGGTGGTGCTGAGTGATGCTGTGGTGGTGCTGAGTGATGCTGTGGTGGTGCTGAGTGATGCTGTGGAGTGATGCTGTGGTGGTGCTGAGTGATGCTGTGGTGGTGCTGAGTGATGCTGTGGTGGTGCTGAGTGATGCTGTGGTAGTGCTAAGTGGTGGTGCTGAGTGATGCTGTGGTGGTGCTGAGTGATGCTGTGGTGGTGCTGAGTGGTGTTGTGTTGGTGCTGAGTGATGCTGTGGTTGCGCTGAGTGATGCTGTGGTGATGCTGAGTGATGCTGTGGTCTTGCCGAGTGAGAGATAGAGTGAAGATATAATGCCCAATTAGAGAGGGTGGTGAGAGAGAAAGGGTGTACATAGAATAAAGAGTGGAGCGGGATAGAGAGAGAGAAAGAAGGGGAGAGAGAGTGAATGAAGGAGTTTGAAAGAGAAACAGATAAAGGGGTGAGAGAGAATGAAAGGCTAAAAAGATAGAGAGGGAGAGTTAATTAAGTAGAGAGAGAATTAGAGAGGGAGAGAGAGAGAGGAGAGAGACAATAAGAGTGGGGGTGTGGAGTTTAAATACATTGAAGAAGTGACGCGGAAAAAGTAACCTTAAATATAGCTTTGTGCTTTGCGCGAATAAATATAAAATAAAATAAAAAGAGTGAGACAAAAATACTGGTAATTAGGCTGTGACTCCCAATATAAAACAAATAGCGATATAAGGTGAAATCAACCAACCGAAGCAATATTTCTAACTAGACAAAAAAAAGCTTGCATTTCAATGCTAATCGCAGTAGTTTTTCATGTGACTGTAGTCCAGGGCCGTCAGTTGGTAATGTGAGCTGCTGCTGATTGAAACATCAGAGTCCAGAGAGTTAATGAGCCATGACGAGGAAATGAGGAAGAGATAGGAAACCCAGGCGGCAGCTGCGCGTGCACGCCATCGTGAACGCAAGCTGGTCGCCAGCCGAAAGCCAGTGTTTGCACTTCCAAAACCCACTTACTAAAACTCTCGGCCAGACCAGCGCAAGCGCTTTTACGTCCTACGTTGTATTTATTTAGTGGGGCAGCTGCCTGTGAGGTACTTCCTGGCAAGAAGATGCTCTATCCTGAGTCCTGATCTGGCCGAAGCCATGTCACTTGGTTTGAAGTCCACGACGAGGATGGCTTTAGAAGGCCACAGGGTAGGGCTGGACCTTGCACTGTGACCTTGGTGTTTATGTGTTTTATGAAGAGCACTTTGGATTTTACGTGCCTGTAATAGGAAGTACACTCAGTTGATTCCAATAAAAGGTACAGTTTCCTTTAACCTTTGAAGGTAATCCTTGTCTGCTCGTTGAGTCATCAATGCGCTTTTTTGCCGACGTAAGGAGCTGGCACTCTGGCTGTCGGTCCTCGCTGAAGAAATTACCTAACTTGTAACGCTGCCTCTTGCCCTCCTGTGCAGTTGGCAAGAAAACTGCCTGCCGTCGCAGCACTTGTCTTCCATAGATTGACTGAAACAAAAACAACATGGCTGCCCCACTGTATCACACACTTGTACTCGAGGCCATGTTCTCTAAATGCATGCACCCCAGAAAACACTGCCAAGATGTCGACGGCTTTCGAGCAATGCATAGAATGAGTTTGCCAATCTAGGTTTCTTTGTGCTTTTAGTTTGCGATGAAAAACCTTATCGCTTCCCTTTATAACCATGGCAGTGATTTCAGTTAACCAGTTTCTGCAATTAAACAACAGAGCTTGCTTAATCTCTTTGTGGCAGATAATACTTAAAAATAGAAACTCTCTAGCTTGCCACTGTGGGGACACAAGTTGCGACAGCGAGTTGCTTCTCCAGCTGTGCTTGCGTGTCTATTCAGCCGCTGTTCCTGGTTTTTGTTTGGCAGGGAAAACCCATAATTGTTGCCTCTCCCTCAGTGGCAAGTAATTCCGAAGCGCTTGGGTGTGGTATGTTGCGATTGGGCAACCTGTGCCCCGCAGGTGTGGCTCACAAATCCCAAAACATGGCACTCCCCTCTTTGTGAAGCGTAGTCTTTGTACTGTTGGCGTAAGTCGTCCCTGTTAATTTTTCTTTGTCACACCAACGTTCCCCAAAAATGAATTTCATACCTTGTTAATTTCGAGTGTATATAGTAGTTTTTTTAATTCTATTTATTATGCTTTGAAGGTGCAGAGTGATGCTGTGGTGGTGCAGAGTGATGCTGTGGTGCTGCTGAGTGATGCTGTGGTGCTGCTGAGTGGTGTTGTGGTGCTTAGTGATGCTGTTGTGGTGCTTAGTGATGCTGTGGTGGTGCTTAGTGATGCTGTGGTGGTGCTTAGTGATGCTGTGGTGGTGCTTAGTGATGCTGTGGTGGTGCCGAGTGATGCTGTGGTGGTGCCGAGTGATGCTGTGGTGGTGCCGAGTGATGCTGTGGTGGTGCCGAGTGATGATGTGGTGGTGCCGAGTGATGCTGTGGTGGTGCCGAGTGATGCTGTGGTGGTGCCGAGTGATGCTGTGGTGGTGCCGAGTGATGCTGTGGTAGTGCTGAGTGATGCTGTGGTGGTGCTGTGCTGAGTGATGCTGTGGTGGTGCTGTGCTGAGTGATGCTGTGGTGGTGCTGTGCTGAGTGATGCTGTGGTGGTGCTGAGTGGTGGTGTGGTGGTGCTGAGGTGATGCTGAGTGATGCTGAGTGATGCTGAGTGATGCTGTGGTGGTGCTGGGTGGTGCTGTGGTGGTGCTGTGGTGGTGCTGAGTGGTGCTGTGGTGGTGCTGAGTGGTGCTGTGGTGGTGCTGAGAAATGCTGTGGTGGTGCTGAGTGATGCTGTGGTGGTGCTGAGTGATGCTGTGGTGGTGCTGAGTGATGCTGTGGTGGTGCTGAGTGATGCTGTGGTGGTGCTGAGTGATGCTGTGGTGGTGCTGAGTGGTGCTGTGGTGGTGCTGAGTGATGCTGTGGTGGTGCTGAGTGATGCTGTTGTGGTGCTGAGTGATGCTGTGGTGGTGCTGAGTGATGCTGTGGTGGTGCTGAGTGATGCTGTGGTGGTGCTGAGTGATGCTGTGGTGGTGCTGAGTGATGCTGTGGTGGTGCTGAGTGATGCTGTGGTGGTGCTGAGTGGTGTTGTGTTGGTGCTGAGTGATGCTGTGGTTGCGCTGAGTGATGCTGTGGTGATGCTGAGTGATGCTGTGGTGTTGCCGAGTGAGAGATAGAGTGAAGATATAATGCCCAATTAGAGAGGGTGGTGAGAGAGAAAGAGAGAGAAAGGGTGTACATAGAATAAAGAGTGGAGTGGGATAGAGAGAGAGAAAGAAGGGGAGAGAGAGTGAATGAAGGAGTTTGAAAGAGAAACAGATAAAGGGGTGAGAGAGAATGAAAGGCTAAAAAGATAGAGAGGGAGAGTTAATTAAGTAGAGAGAGAATTAGAGAGGGGAGAGAGAGAGAGAGAGACAATAAGAGTGGGGGTGTGGAGTTTAAATACATTGAAGAAGTGACGCGGAAAAAGTAACCTTAAATATAGCTTTGTGCTTTGCGCGAATAAATATAAAATAAAATAAAAAGAGTGAGACAAAAATACTGGTAATTAGGCTGTGACTCCCAATATAAAACAAATAGCGATATAAGGTGAAATCAACCCACCGAAGCAATATTTCTAACTAGACAAAAAAAAAGCTTGCATTTCAATGCTAATCGCTGTTGTTTTTCATGTGACTGTAGTCCAGGGCCGTCAGCTGGTAATGTGAGCTGCTGCTGATTGAAACATCAGAGTCCAGAGAGTTAATGAGCCATGACGAGGAAATGAGGAAGAGATAGGAAACCCAGGCGGCAGCTGCGCGCGTGCACGCCCATCGTGAACGCAAGCTGGTCGCCAGCCGAAAGCCAGTGTTTGCACTTCCAAAACCCACTTACTAAAACTCTCGGCCAGACCAGCGCAAGCGCTGGTGCAGGCCGAGACCTAAAAAACGAGGAGGAATGAAAACATTTCTCCTCTGTGTACCTCCCTAACTCAACCCCTGTGGTGGCGTTAGAATCTGACGCATTCCCTGGTTTACGATTCCTCGTAAATGTAGTAATGCTTCAGATTCCATGGTTGTTGCCACAGCAACACCCATGGAACGCCCCTTTCACGCAGTGCTCTGCGTGAAAGTAGGACATATTTACAAGGCCATGAAAAGCCACATAAAGTGGCTTTTCGTGGCCTTATGAATATGCTGCGGCACATTGCGTCACGCTCGGCGGCGTAAAAGTGCCACAAGGGGCCTCCTAAATGAGGCCCATAGGGGATTATTTGCAAGCCCCTTGCGCCGCCGGTGCGTCACTTTTTCCCTTGTTAATAGTGATGCACAGGCGGCGCAAGGGGCTTGTAAATTTTTTAGGGGCTTATTTACAAATCCCTTGCCCCGCCGGTGTATCACTTTTTCCCATATTAAAAGTGGCGTACAGGTGGCGCAAGAACTTGTAAATAAGCCCTTTAATTTTTTTTAATTTATCACTTCTCTAAGCCCTCCCTTACTCCAGAAAAAGCCTTAAATCAGGCCCCTCCTTTTTCCCAGTGTTTGTATTTTTCCTCATATCTCATTGTCGGGCAGATTTTCATGTAATCGATATATTCGAAGAGTCAGGCAAGCGAAAGGGAGTGAGAGTGCTGCGAATCTGTCCTAAGATGACAACCCACGGTTTACAAAACACTCAAAGGAAATACAAGCAGTACAAGTGACTTCATGGCATAGGGTCACAAATTCATGGACTTCCCTTTTATCTGCATCAATGCTGCAGATCCCAGAATGCACTTTGTGGTAACAGAAAACTAACATAAATGCTTAAAGAATTTTAGAGCGGTGGCTGCACCGAGCGGGCATGTAGGCAAGGCACCTGCAAACATCTCATTTTCGCCGTTTTTCCAATATGTTTGTCATACAATCTTGTCTAATAAAGCAAACTAGTAGAACGAGACGCAGCATTCATTCATCTTGCGGTAACTGAATAGCTGTAAAAACATGCAATCAAAAGGAGTGACCGAACTGCACGTCAGACAAATTGAAGCAACCATCTATAATGTGTTGGGGGGGTGGTAGAGAGAGAAACAACATACAGCGAGAGAAACATAAACGGCAGATGAAAAAAAAAAGAAAGATATCCGATCCACTCAGGGTACAAGAGAAAAGCCCCGAGATCTGTCAAGACTTCATGGGGCTTATTTACAAGCCCCTTGGCTGCCGGTGCATCACTTTTAATATGGGAAAAAGTGACGCACTGGTGGCGCTGGGGGCTTGTAAATAAGCCCCCGAGTTTTAAAAATAGCGGGGCAGATTTACAAGCCCCTTGCGCCACCCGTACGTCACTTTTCTCATGTTAAAAATGACGCAAAAGTGGCTCAA
Organism: Calotriton arnoldi; assembly: GCA_963921515.1. Lineage (NCBI taxonomy): Eukaryota > Metazoa > Chordata > Amphibia > Caudata > Salamandridae > Calotriton > Calotriton arnoldi. The sequence goes on from CAWUFW010007081.1 coordinate 1,010,970, forward strand.
GGGGCTTGTAAATAAGCCCCGGCGTTTTTGCACGGCTAACAGCTTTGGATGTTACCCGAGCGCAGGTAAAGTGATCATTTCCAGCCAACAGGAGATGACGCCGGCCGGGGGAGCATCTACATTGCAATGTCCACATTACCTCAGTTAATCCTGTGGCTGCGGGTCCAGGGGCTGCAGGTGTCCCTTGCAAACGGCGGTGGTGCTCGAGAGCTATGCAGTACGCCTCAATCCCAGCCAGAAATGCCCAATAGCTTCACCTCCTGCAGGTACTGTGCCCTAACCCTAGGGTGACCAGAATTTTAAAGCAAAAAACCGGGACATTTCACAAAAATAGAGGAAGGACTATCATTGTACGTCAAGCGAGCGCACAGAATGACAGCGCTCCTCAGCAGAGAATTACAAAACAGGCAGTAAGAACATACATAAGATGCAATTTTTAAACCCAGTAGCTTGCCTGTGAATTAAATTGCTTTCTTGGAACAACTGCTAACTATCCCTGCTTTGTAAAACAACAAAAACACCTCCACCTGTTTTTAGTCGACCCTCTCCAAAAACCGGGACATGAGCTAAATTTCTCGAAATCTGCCCGGACAGCTGGTGGAAAACGGGGACCGTCCTGGCAAATCCGGGACGCCTGGTCACCCTACCTAACCCAGCACTGCCCAGTACAGCTGAGCTGTTAACCCAGCAGTGCCTAGTATAGAAGTGCCCTTGGCTCAGCAGAAGTCAGTCAGTACAGTGCCGCCAGCTCAGTAGACGTCAGTATAGCAGTGCCCCTAGCCCTGCAGAGGCAGTACAGTTTCCCCAGCCCAGCAGGCTCCCCTGTAGCAGTGCCCAGCTCAGCAGACTTCAGTATAGCATTGCCGAGCAGCGCTCCGAGCCCAGCAGACAGTGCCTGGTATAGCAGTGCCTCTCATGAAGCTACAGTACAGCAGCGCCCATGCAGAGTACTTCCATCCTGTCGATGTCCTGTCCTCCCTCTGGTGTTTGGGGGACCCGATAGAAAGTCACGTGGCCAAGCGGAGGTGCTTTTTCCCAAAAAGCTATAATTCTGGTTTCTAGAAGCGCTTTCATCCTTTTGACACCTCAAGGACGGGTTGGGCGCTCTTCTTCCCCACCTGTTGGGCAGTCTCTCACCAGGGTAACGGTTCTGCCCTCAGAGCTTGCGGGCAGTTCTCGTTCATGTTGAGGACCTTAGTCCCATTATTGGCAACACACCCCACCCACACCACAACAGAGTATGCATGCATAAATAAATACACAACACAACTTTTGTTTGGGAAAAATAGTGCTGCAGGTTTATTCCATACAAAAGTATGCAATATGGTGGGTTATCTTACGGGCGATCCAAGGGCAGGCAGCTGTACCAACCTATGCTGCCCTGCCCGCCTGATAAGCCAAGCACTGTGGAGTAACCAATCAGCGCTACCCTTATGGGGGTGATCCCTTACTGGATCACGTGACACATTGGTCCCTTATTACTCACGCCCCTTTCAGGGCGGAGCGTAGCAAGGCAAGCCCCCGGTTGTTCAGGCCCACAACCGCCCGAAGGACTAACGGGGCGCCGACGTATTGTTCCAGGACCCTCCCATGAGGCTCCTGGGATTTGGCTCTGGCACCCCTATTGTGCTCTTGCAGAGGTACTCTTCTGTACCCATTTGCTTCCAGATCGCCCTGTAACTCCTCCACAGCTCTGGAGGCGGCCCCGTCGCCTAAAGAGCCCCCCACCAAAACAGCTCCTTTCTCACTGCAACCTGCAATTTCCCGGGCCTCATTCATGTCCAGCAGGAACAGATCCAAGCCCACCTGTGCCAAGTGCACCCCAACATTGTCAAATTAACCTTTGGTGTTCGCCCGGCATAGCTCATGCCTGATGAAGCCAAAGACCCTTGTTCTGCAACTAGCGCATGGAGCGGTTAATCCTTCTCTGGGAATGTACCAGTGCCTCACATGCGCTGCAAGAATGTGATGGCCTCCCAGGAGGGAGCTCTACTCTTAAACATCGCTGTATTACCCTTCAAGCTGATGTGGCTCCCACCTCCTGCAACCTGAAGTTGCAGGCCTTCTAGCAGTTCGTGCTCCCCAACTCCTGTTTCCCCAATACCTGGAACAGCAGCACACATGCTTGAAGACCGCTTCCACAACCAGGCTATATACTCTGGCTATGCGGGCGGGGCATTTCATGCTTAACTGAAGCAACCCGTAACCTGCCCAGGGAGCAGAGTGCACCTCTTTGTTGAGGTTGACCAGACAAGTACACCGACCTCTGTGTTAATAAACCATGGCGAACAGGGCTGATCGCCTAGCGCACACTATTGCAGTCATCGAAACCATTTGGAGTGACAACTTACGCCACCTGCCAGGCTTGCTTAACTAAAGCTCGATGACAGATACACACATACCTGCTAACCAGCTGTGACCCTAGATGCTCAACCAGCTAATGACCTAGCACTTTGTTATTCCAGGAATCATAGCCCTCCACAAGATCAAGCCGCACCTGAGCATATGGCCTTCATCTACTGGACCGAGGCGCAGTGTGTGGTCTGGAATTGTCAGCAATGGTGCTCCAAACACATTACAAGCCGCTATTGGAGCCATGGCCACCTTCTGGCCTAACCAACTGACGCATGCCACCTGGCTAACTTGCCGCTGCAAGATTTTGATCTTAACACCACGCTCTTGCGGTTACTGGTGCACATCCTCTAAAGGTCTTGCCCCCACTCTATTTAAGCAGTTTTCCGCAATGTACCCTTCTGTCCCTGTACGGGCGGGAAAATACCTGTAACATTGCAAATCCCACTGCACTCACATTCTCGGGCAGTACGGTGGGGGAGAGGGGTCCTTAGAATTGGTTCTGCTACATTGCCTGGCCTCCTAGCCCGCAAACACCCTCGTCTGACAGCAGACTATCTGCTGAGTCGCCCGTGCAATGCCCGCACCCTGGCGCAAGACGTCCCGTTCTATACCTCAACTAACAGACTACCTTCAGTGAGGCTGGAGTGAACCGATGTATGTTGTGCCTCTGACCATCAGAACCTTGGTTTGCTTTGGCAGGGATAAAATTGTTGCATCTGTCATAATCAAACTAGTGTCAACGTGCAGTTCTTTTGCATTATACCAGCCGAGTGTGCCTGGTACAATCCTAGACAGCCCCTGTGTGCCAACCCGCTTTGACCCAAGATGCCAGGCACAGACCCGGTACACTTGGTTACCCCGGACGGACTTGCTTGCCCTCCACCGAAATCCATGTGTAAGGTAGCTGGTCCCTGATTTAATTTCCTAGTAGTCTATGTGTTATGCCATACACCAATTATGCCTTTAATAAAGCAGTTAAACCGCTCACACACGCGACCCACTGGTAGCAAGACCAGTATAACCTGTACATGGAATTTAAATTCTCCTACCAACTGCACTGAGGGCAAGCCACACTCACTGCTACTGGTGTCAGACTAATCGGCCCATGGAGGGTGTAGCAATACTGCCCGGTTAGCAAGTATGCCCACTGTACAGATGTAATTTAGTAACTCCTGGCGCTGCCAACCGCAGGTGCCTAATACCGGGCTGTGTGGATGCGGCCCAGGCACCTAGGCAATAGCCTCGGTGTGGATGGGTTGTTAACAATGCCTGGCAATAAGTGTAATACCTTTGACAAACCTCTCCTGACCAGCATCTATATCATTCTTAAGCATATTTACTGTTTTTTTTGCCACGTGGCACTCTTCTGGTTGGTGATACGGAACCACCTACCCAGCATAAGCTGACAGTCCAGCGTTGCCGTCACACCACCTGTGTCCCTTGAATCACCCTCCATCCTCCTGTGTCACCTAACCTCAGTTCTAGAGTGCACTTACTTCGCCTGTGCGTACCTCTGAATGAGGCAGGCTCCACACAGCCTTAAGGCCAGAGACACACCTATATGTGTTGTGCCCACTATTGGAGACAACTCACCCCTTCTTGGAGTGACAACTACACCGGTGCCTACACAAGTCACCCAACAGACAAGTTGGCCCCGACTACCTTGTGTACTGGTGCCAGGTTTGGAAAGTGCCTTGCCTGCACTTGCTGCCCCCAGGGAACCACCCAATGCCCGTGCTCTGGCCACAACGCGGCGATGCCCTCGTGTCGCATTGAACCCCTGGTCAAGAAAGAGTGCCATTCCAACTACTTAAACCTACCCCTTGACCATGGGCGGAGTCTAGCTCTCCCCAAACTTTTGCTGGTGTAACCCACGGGCACGCCTCCTGTTTCGCTCAGTTTAGTAATTCATGGCACTGCCCCACCAGGGCCTAATCCTGGGCTGTGTAAATGCGGCCCAGGGTGACCTTAAACAATCGGCTTGGTGTGGATGGGTGTGCCAATGCAGGTAGAAGCAAGAGTTATCCGGCACACCTTACTTCCTGTCCCAGTTATCTGAGTAACTTAGTGAAAGATGCACATTTGAACTGGTAGCGGAAACTGTTACTTACGCCTGCAAATGAGTGCTACTGATGCCTAGGCGCTTCCTGACCCACAGCCAGCTCACCCTGATACAAACCGCTCGTGACTGGGACTCAACAGTACGGCTAAAGCACGAGACATACTAGCCTGACCTTAGCTCTTCACCCGGCTCCCACACAAGAGCCATCCATAACCTTGTGGCCTTAAAACATTCGCCCGTGGGGCGGTTGCAATGGACTGCAAACAGCTCCTAGGCATTCTCTTCATATCGTCCATCCAAGAGAGACTTAGTACTATCCGCCCCTATTACCCTGTGCTACCAAACCTCATCAGGACATCACAGGGATTACATAACTCACTAGGTCATTCGGGCCACTGTCCTACAGCTCAGTTAGCACAACCCCGTAGTTGCTGGTGGGAACTGTACTTCGCATAACACAGCACAGAGTAAATGTAAAATTGTACTTTCCCACCCTTGGGCTGGTAACCAACGGCCAAAAGACAGAACCTGGTCAAGAGATCCCAGTTTCCTAGAGTAAAACAACAATTCCTGCACCATTAACAAATGTGCTGCATGCACCCAAGCCCTAGCCACCTGTTGCTACAGTGGGCAGCCACCCCCGGAGGCAGTGGTCTGTCCAGCTCTCCTCCGAATTTCTCAGCTATAGGGGCTCCAGATAATCTCCGGTGTGAGAAAAGTCTTTCTAACATAGCCAACCGACGGTTTATACGTAAGTGACTGGCCCCAAAATGGTACGGCCAAACCAAGGCTGAAGCAATAGGAACATGAGGCCTTAAGCAACGGGTGTCTTTGTGTACTGGAAACTTTGATTAGCCACGCAAAGAACCATGGGCATCCCCTAAAATGCGAGTCACCAGTTTACCAAACTTTTTATGCACCGCAGCACACTTGTTAGATGACAACTACCACCACCCGCCTGCTGCCCTGGCTAAAGCGCGGGTGGAAATGTCTTACTGAAGCGACCTGAAACCTGCCCATGGTTGCAGAGGGATGCCCGCCCAGAGTACCTGGTACCTGTCTCTAAATGGTGCCAGCAGATGTTCCTCATAAAGGCCCTCGTGCCCAATGCAGCTCAGCCTTTCGCAGCGCCTATCGTTGCGTTCTAATTTCCAGAATAAGTGTAATTATACTTCCCACCATTGGGCTGGTAACCGGTGGCAAAGGCAGACTGACCCTGGGCATAAGATCAGTTTCCTAGAGTAAAACAATAATTATCCTGCACCATGACCACAGGCAGTGAGTGTGCCCCCTGAGACATCCCCCAGTTCTGTGTGACACAAACCCTGAAGCGCCGTGTGCCAGAGTGCGTATCATTCTAGGGTGACTAAGCCCTAATGTCCCAGGATGATCCCCCGTATGAGGCTACGGACTGATGACCAACCGCTACGCCAGCCAATATCACCAGAGTCAGAGCAACCACTGCAAGGTGACATGCCAAGGTAAGCCCACCTAGAATTCGCCTGCCAATGCGAGAGGACCAAGCATTCATCGCTTCTAAAGCCCTCACTGTCGATGGTAGGCACGCCCCACCTATGAGACCACTCTACATGGGCAACGGCCGTCTCCCACAAGGCCTGTGTTACCTCAGCCTCGGTCCTCTGGCAGCACAGTGCCCCACAGGCACCCTCCTGTTTGCGTGGTCAATGCAATCTGGCATGGCTGACTCGTATGCTGGCGTTTCGTGCTAAGCTTAGTGTGCTGCCGGCTGGTGTTTTGCGGCTTCTCTCATTGACTCCGGATATATACTACAAAACCACACTACACCTACAACACGCCTGTACCGTTGGCTTTAACCATGCTTGTTAATTGTATAAGATAACTGAAGCCACAATTCTGGCTTGGATGCGTAGCATACTAAAAATGCTTTCATTCTGAAATGGTGAGACTGTCACCTTTATGTGTTGAACATTGCATTAAATGTCTCCCTTCAATGAATAGCAAGCTCAACCGCAAATGGGACCATCACACTAATCAACACCACCAATCAACTGAAATCAACCATACCCCCTGTAAAACAGGTAACTGTGTGTAAAACCCAGCCATAGCCAGACGAAACCATTTGTAGCGACGACTCCCAGATCTAAGATGCGTTTTTGTAAGTTATCTCCCAGTTCCAATATGCCACAAAACTGCCGCATTACCGCATTGTTATATGATTTTGGCAACCTATCCAAGTACTACACAACGTAACTAAGCAATTGAGCCTCAGCCTTGAAAAGAAACAATCCCTGGCCATGAAATGGGGCAACAAGTACAGTACAAAACTGATATACTGTTTTGCCCCACCCCGGGCACCCTGTCCGGTTACCGCCAAGGCAGACGCACCGCAACGCCAACTGCAGGCAGAGTAAAACACAAGTTCAGACCTAGAGCTGGTCACGGCGGTACATACATGGAGATGCCCAATATTGCACAAAACTAGAATCGGCATACGGCTGCGCTACATACCGCAAGGCAGTCCCACGGAAAACCTGACACTTGTGCCACTATATGTCAGGACTCACGTCAGGCGGCCACTTCCTTTTGCACCACACCTCGCTCCTGCCGTGCTGCCAATCATAGTGACACCACAACTACTAAACCTGACACACGTGCAAGCGTGACACTTCCGCCTATGCCAAGCCCTCAAAGCTATAAGAATGGCTTGGGCAGCAGGCAATAGTGATTTTAATGTAAATTGAATTAATCAATGCCTGTTGGTGTCATCTCTCAAATAGACAGACAGCGCCAACTCGTGGCGGACTGTCACAAGCGCCGGTGTGCCAATTAAGTGACGTGCAGCGCACCAGAAACCACCCGGTCAAATTACACATGTAAACTTGATGCTGTGATTTAGCATTAGTGGCCCATTACCACACTTTCTCACCCGTAACATTCCCCCTACAGCAAGCCGCAAACCAAAGCTGCCTCAGACACCAGGGCTGTTTATGGCAGCAGGCACAGTTCCTCCGGTGCCCATGCCCCGGAGCATGCTTCCGCCTTGAATACACTCAACAAGGCCTCCTTCTACTCTCTAATAGAGACCGCCTCTGGCTTGTTCTTGAAATCTGCCTCTTAGTCCCTAATAGGAGGCGTATATACCTCAGCAGGTCACATCTGATTCCTTAACCAGAAAGCCACGGTTAAGTGGTCCACGCATGAACGGAACACTCAGAGAGGCCTGCTCAGAGAGTTTGACTCCTTCACACTGGCATTTCAAATACTGACACCTCTCAATCCTGCATGTAAACAGCATCTGCCTCCATAGCAGTAGGCATGGACTCTTAAAGACAATCAATTCCCTGTACCAGCGGGAGTAATAGTAAACGCAGCTCTTCACTTAAAAGCAAAGGCCCGGCCCGCCGCGCCATCCCCAGCAGTGCCAGCAAGTGCCCCGCTCGAATGCGCACCGGCGGCATCCCAGTGCGGACCAACAACGGACCTGCACGAACTGCTGCTATGCCCAAATTATAGCCGCTCGGTCCCCACGTTTGGACCCAGCCCTTCGCAGTGAAAGTTCGCGATTGCAACATATCTGGGTAGCCTAGCGTGAGCCACAATCCTTACTCTAGCTGAAGCAGACTTGGGCTGGGACACGCGCCGGGAACGCATGCAGAGCGGGTAGGGGGGGGCGAGGGACCCAAGTGGCCGCCCAGCTCTGTACCCCACGGCCCCTTCTCAACAGCCCCCCTCCAACAACGAAGGAAATTAATTCCGGGAGCCCGGTAGGACTTACGCTTCCCCGGCTTCCCTTGGATCACCACAGATCCCAGCCCCCACGCAAATCCAATAAAATGACCAGTAACATACAATGCGGCGTATACGACATAATATAGATGTGGGCCGCATGGTCCGAGAGCTTGGGTCCATTAACCCCTCCGACACCGATTAGCCCTTCCGACACAATGTGTGAAGCACGGAAGGTAGGCCTAGGTGGCGCATGCAGTCCAAGCGCTAGGCCCCCCAGCACGTTGCAAGCAGTGCTGGTTTCGGCTTCAATTATGGTAATCATCTTAGTTCAGCCCGATCTGTCCTCCAGACAGTGCTACCATCACCCTGCCGCACCGGGACCGCTGGTGTCCAATACCCTTCAACTGGCGTCCGCACCCAACGAAGCTGGAAGCCACCCAGCGAGGCCCCGCAGCAGGCCTTACCCGCACGACACGGCTCACAAGCAGCAGGCTGCGATCCCCCATAGGTGCTCCGACTGCCCCCTCAGCCACCAGGACCGAGGATCCCCCTGATCACCACTTATCCCGGGCCGATGCGATGTACATTCCCCCACCGGAGATGATGTGCACCGGGGGCCTGCAGTAGAGAGTTTGCAACGTGGAATGAGGCTTTTCTCATCAGGAGCGCGATCAGCTCCTCACGACCATGCCCCTCCCCATCCGCTGGCACCCCATGCAGCAAGGTCCCGGAAAACCGGCGTTGTCGCTGCAGGGAGCGTGCCGCCTTGCAACCTGGTGATCCCGGTCTCCGAAACCGGAGCCAGGAGGCCGCGCGGTGGGCACTGTGCGTCGCACGGGGTGGGGTGGGGAGAAGAGAGAGAGACACGCGCTCACCGCACTCTCCTTGCATCCCTGAATCCACCGCCCTCCAAACCGGCACAAACGCCGGAAAAAGGCGTGCACTTGCGCTTCTTCGTGTGGAACCAGTCACTCCATCTGGGGCAATTAACGAAGAAGCGCGCGTTAGGTTAACAACGCACCCATGAATCAGCCCCCCAGGTGGAACGAGTCACGAGTGGGTGGAAGTCACGGTGAACAGGAAGAAAATAGACTACACACTGCTATGTAAACTCCTGCAGGCCAGGACACTACTCTCACTAATACGCCAGCTCACGTGCCCCGGACAGCCTTGAAACCGGCACCACCAGCATAAAGATGGTCGCCAGGAGGCACAGAAAGCCCCCCAATGGGGGGGAAGGGAGTCTGGCCTCCCAATAGCAATCACGGACGCAGTCTCATGGCCCCCGCCGCTACACCACTGTGTCATGAACGCGACAAGTAACAATGCGTCCTGCCCAAGATCACGGGTGCGGCAGACGCTGCGCTCGGTGCCAGGCTCACCCACCCCCTCAGTTGGCAACTCAGGCCGCGCTTTAGCAGGGGGCAGCGAGCCACCCGCAACCCGCTTAATAGTCCCCCCCTCCACTCCTGAAGCCGCACTGCCCCCCAGCCAACCGGAAATCTAAACCGAGGGGAACAAACACTAACCCCTACAATCAGGAGCTCAGCGGGCAGGCAGGAGTTGTATGGAGGTGAGCTGGGGCCTCCCAGACTCTAAACTGTGCCCCATAGTACCGGGTCAGCCCAGTCTTCCTATCGATGCAGCCAAAATCTCCGAAGCCAGAACGGCGTGGGACTTTAGCTCCCGGCTTCGTGCAACTCATTAAGCCTCGGAGGCGCTATCGCAGCTGCAAGCCACATGGAAATCGTAACCGCCCCCCTAGCCAAGCCAAACACGGGGCCTCGGTTCACCAACCACGCCGCTCGACTGTCCCCCGCACAACGCATACTGAAGGGGAAAGACTTGTGCAGACAATGCCCCTGCCCTCGCTGTGACACAGCTCACGACAGCGGGGGGAAACCGACGCCAGACCAGGGACACGACATCGTCACACCCAAGATGCGACTCGAAATCATTAGCAAGTGGGAGGAGGGTGTTCGGGGAGCATTGCTCTGCCCCCGTGGGCCGCCCTCATGCCACGACACTAACCTCAGAATCAGCTGGGAACCCGGACCAAGCCGCCCAGCGAGGAATGAAACATGACTCCCGATTAGATCGAATCGGGCCCCACGACGCGAGAACAGCAGTCAAGACGGCGTGTCCGGCGCAAAGAGGACGCCAAGGTGGCCGGGGAGGCATAAATACCTCCCCACCTCCTCTGCGTGCCGGAAGTGACGCCGTCAGGAAAGGGGACTCCTCCTCGAGTCCCGCATCGTCATAGGGGGTGGGGAAGTGCCCAAATGGCACTAAAGGGGCCGCCCGTTTAGGGTGGCCCCCTGCGGGGGCCGCGGGCAGCCGCATATTTCACCCGGGCGCCCAGTCCAGTGTATTCAACGCTACATTGCATCCTGCGAATTGCAGTCTTGTTCAGTTCCATTGCACTAACCAACCTTGACAAAATGATCTGCTATCAGGATACACGTCAGAGGTGGACGCAGCTGCACGTAGTACACCCCCCCCACCCCCCACCCGCTATAGTTTTTGCTCTCCTTACCAGAGACAAAATGAACTGCAAATGTGTAGCGTTTGCCGCTGGATAAGGAACAACAGCAGAAAGCAACCACGAATTAACAGCAAGTTTGTCTGTTAAAACTGCACTCAACACATCTTGTTTATTCTCCAAACGCTGTTTAAAGATGTAATACTAAGTTCCTTATGCCTGTTTAAAGATCCCGTCTCTTTCCGGCATTTCTGAGCTCAATTTCACATTGAAATGTGCAAGGCTTAACGTGATTTATAAAAAGAAAAAAATGTTCCTTTTACTGCTGTGTGAGAACATGCTAAATGGGCAATTCTGTAAAATAGTCAGGTTCAAACTGGGAAATCTTATGAGTGTTTAACATTACTTACTATGACGTCACTGTGAATTAAATATGCCAATTAGTCACCCCAGTAGTTGTGCCCTGCCTGTAATGGGATGAAAGGTTGTGTCTTGGAGGCAGGGGGCATTCGGGGACCGTAACCTCGAACTTCCTTACCGCACCCTGGCTGTCCAATACCTAAAGTCAGCATGCGAATCGGAGCCTTGATCGTGATCTGGTTGGGGTGCTTCATCCAAGCGCCCCAGGCAGCGCCCACCCTAAGCAACGACCCACCGTAGCAGGTGAAGGCTTGAGGAGAGCGCACGCGCACACCACAGGGACTTTTCCCCAGGAAGAGCGCCCTGACACACCCAGCAGTGTTCACAGAAACGGCAGGGTATCGGACGCCCCTGGCCCCGCCCATACTTATGCAAATCAGGTTATTCCGAGTCTCTTGTTAACTAGCGTTGCTGTCCTGGAAATAGAAAAATACCACACGAATCTACAAATTGGAAGTAGAGAGGTGATGCTAGAAATGTGGCTGCCCGCCGCCCCCAAAGGGGGCCCCCCTAAAAGGGCGGCCCTTTAGTGCCATTGCGGCACAGCCTACCCCTCGTCCTAGCTGCAGAGGGCTTCCGCCTGGAGCCCGCGGCGGTGGGGGTGTGGGCGTCGCGGCCCCTCCCGACACCAGGAGGGCCGGAAACAATTTGCAAGCTGCACGAGGTGAGTAGGGAGGTCGGACCCCTGGTGCTGCAGTTTGTACCCGGGTGGGAGAAGCCCCCAGGCTGCAGCGGACTCGGAGCACCGCTGAAGCCACCAATCAACACACCATACAATGCAAGAATGCCTATGCCAATCTGTACAACACCTACAATGTCCTACTATACTGCACTATCTCACTTCACACATACAGCACCACATCACACATTACAACTCCTTTTAATGCAACAACCGACTTCTCATAGGAACTTTCCAGTCTGGCTTCCGCTCTGCAGGCTGCCCGGGGTCCACGAAGGAGACCCACTAAGAGGTGAGGAGGGGGCGAGGTACATATACCTCTCCCCGCCCCTTGGGCGCCCTCTTGGCCCATTCCCCTGACGCCATTTAGACGTGGCCCTCGGAGCTGCTGGCATCATTAAGCGCGGTGAGTGCATACCCCCATTCCCCATCTGTCCCCCCCTGCCCGGTCTCCCGATTATCTGGGTAGCATCCAGGGCTGGGCGGCCCGGCCACGGCCGCGGTCCGTCGGGGGGGGGGGTTTGGGGGCAGCTCCCGGCGCACTCGGGTGGTGGCACAAGAGCCTTTCAATGTTCGTGGTATGGGGGCGCAGGTGGGCTCCTAGCCGTTGCAGCTATGGAGGCTTACAGGGCTGCGGTACAGGTGCCTGCTTCCCCGACTCTGAGATTCCACGCCTCAGAGAGCCGCCGTTCAGGGTTCGATTCCCGACGGCTTACATTGCGCTGGTTTGTGCACGGGGGGTGGGCTGGGTCCCTGTAGGGTCACGGTCCCCGCCTCCACTGCAGTGGGGGATATCCCCAACCACCGCACTCCCTGCACAGTCCCTGCACACGCCCCGGGTAAGTGGGTGGTAGCCTGCCTCCCGCTCTGCCCGCACTGCTCTGAAGCCCGCCCTGCGCCCCGGCCGGGACCCGCATGGGCCTAACAGTGTAGGTGCGGCGAGCCGAGTGCGGGCCTCTGATGGGGTGATTTGGAGGGGGGGGGGCAATGGAGCGACACGCTGTGCTCATGTGTCCCGATTTGGTGTCGTTTGCGCCGAGCCCGGGTGGCTCGGATGCGTCGGGAACACTAGAGTCGCGCGCGCACCACCCCCCCCTTACGAGAGGGGTTGTTTAGAGCTACTGACCAGGAGGATCGGGGTTGCTCCTTGGGTGGCGCGAAGGTGCGCGGGTTAAGCGCTGCGAGGGTCTGCGCTCAGCATCCTCGGGGGGGCAACTGTGCGGGGTCGTCAGGCTCTCACCGTGAGGAGGCCGGGCTGCAGGGCGCCTACACGTACTGTTGTGGGCCTGCTGTGAGGCGCGGGCAGAAGGCAGGCTACTCCCGCTCTTGTCTGGCTTGCGGGTGAACATGGCATACGTGGGCCTGCTGCGAGGCGCGGTCCGTGTGCTGCTCCTCCTGCTTTTGCCCGGTGTCGCTTGGGCTCCTTCTTGCGGGGCCAGTCCCTGCAGTGCCAGCAGCTGACTTGGCCTGTGCGTGCCAGTAGTTAGATACGGGCCGGTTATAGGCACCACCCGCGTTTGCCTGGTGTCGCTGGTCCCCTCCTGCGTGAGGGCCAGATGCAGGGCCTCCGCCCGTATGAGGTGGGCCAGCATTGCAAGGGCCCGGGAGTGGCTCCCTCTTATGTATGCGCATGTAAAGGCACCAATACCTTCGGGTCGGAGAGGATGTGGTCCGGCGGCTATACTGCCGACTTTGGTGCCGGAAACCAGGGTTCGAGCCTCGGGGTGGTATCCACGTCCTGTGATTCGGGGTAAATCACTAAAATCTCCCCGTGCCTGAATGTGTAATGTAAATACGGTGCTCATGGAAAGCGCTCCAATACCTTCGGGTCGAGTCCGCGCTAAATAAATATGCAAATCTGCTCGTAGCAGCAATGCATGTGGGGCCAGGGGCGCGGGTCCGATTAGTGCGGTCCGATTAGTGCTGCCAGCTCAAGTGAAGAGTTTGGTACTTGCGGGCTGCGAAAGAGGACCCTGGTCCGAGTGGATGTTGATTCCTCCCAACCCCACATCTCTTTCAGAACTTGTAGCCTAAGTCTTGCATCGACTGGCGCACAACCATGGAGCTCTCAGAAAGGGGCGACAGGCGGCTGTGTCGTTTCCTAGTTAAGGGACCCATTTCAGCACCTGGAATTGGAGGGCCTCCTCTCCAGCACCCAAAACAGAGGTTTGAGGCAAGTCAACAGACACTGGTGTGGAATTAGCTCAGTTGGAGTCAGGCATGCTTCGCAATGGCCTCTGTTCCACATCCTCGAGCCAGATGGACCACTCTGGGCTTGTTTCACTGGACCCATTACCTTCGGAGGAGTGTAGAAAAGGTCTGACAAGTGGGGCAGTGAAGTTAGCGAGTGCCATCCTGGTCTGTGATGGAAACATGAGGATTTAGTCAGGGGCGTGGCTAATTTTGTAGCCAATGCAAAGACACCAGGACCCAGACGTCAGAGATGCCCAGCCTGCTCTATACTGTGCTGTTTATTTAACAGGTTTTTGGTAAGAATTGTTTTGATGTGCGTTCCTGGGTTTAGCTCTGTGCGGTCGTTTCCTCTATGAGGGGGTTGGGGAGGAATCATTGCCACCGTGGCAAGTGCTGGTAAACCCAGTACGGAGGCTGGAGGGAGCAGACGCTAAACACTGCATTCAATGGGTTGTGCACACAGGGATCCTCACAAGATAGAAAAGAAACAAGCATTTGCAATGCAATAGGTGCCGCATTGCTCCGTTGCTGGGGGCTTCCGGGGTATGGCACGGAAGGATAATGCTATGTTGCCGGTGTCTGGGTTAGGCGCACTGTGCCTCTGAGGCCCGGGATGGCTCGCTTTGGGCTGACTGGTTGTTCAGCATGCGGGGCAGCAGCCTAGATGTGAGCTGGGACTTGTTTTGGTATTTCACATCTTCACTTCGCCTTAGGAGATCACAGCGGTCCGGTACTGGTTCTCTAATTATGGTCTGATTAGGGTTTGCCCTACTTGCGACTCCCTGCGCCAAAGATACAGTGTGTCTTTGAGAACAGAGACCGATTTATAGTGAAGCAAACCTGGCCCTTTCAGGAAGACCTAAATCAACCTAGTGGAAACGGTATTACCATTTCAATGGTACAGGGCGTCTCTCTAGGCTAGGCACTGCACCACGCGTATGGATTTGGTGCTACATCGGGCCTGCCCGCATGAAGTAATTAGTGGGGCTACATCGATGCGGGTAAAGAATTTGACAGTGTCTAGAACACTGCTCCTGGTACTAAGTATGATTGGTTTTGGTCAAGGTCGTCAGGGAGAGTGGGGGCCACATTGCATGCACGAGGAAGGGTGTCCCACTCAGTTAACGCAGGGCGACGGGGTCGATGGCAGCGTCGGTGGTAGTCTGGTGGTATGCTTGTGGTTGTCAGCGTTGGTGTTAGTCAGGTTGTATGCTTGTGGTCAGAGACAGCCACATTTCAGGTAACAAGTTGGGTTATAGGGTGTGGCCTATAGGTGGCACTGCTCCTTTCAACCGGCATACATTATTGGCAGTAATATTAGTGAGCTGCTGCTGAGTGCCAATGTCGAAAACACGAGTCACTACCCCTGAATATTGACGCAAACACAATTAGAACTTGGCCAGAGTGCTCGTGCATTACCAGCTACCTGGCAAAGGAAATCTAGGTAGAGGGTGTGATGGAGCATTACTAGTAAGTCAGCATTCCTAAGCCTATCTGGGGATCTGTAGGTGGCTCAGCGAGACTGGTTGTGCCTCACCTCTTGACGTATGGCGGATGGTGAACCCAGGTTGCGGTGAAGAGACAGCGGGTAATGGTCGAGCTTCCTGCATATTCCGCGAGCGGCCTGTTCATTTCTACCATCAGATTTCCATTTTATTTGTGGCCAAACGGTGGGTGTTGCAATGACACATCGCGTCGTCGTTCATTCAAGTTGGTGCAGTCTGGTGTGTAACCTATGGCTGGTTTTCCTGGTTGTGGCCATGATGGTGTTGGCACTTCCAGTGGTGGGTGCCAGCCCGGCCCGCTCGGAGGGAACATTTACATAGGCATCTGGGACTGGGTAGATGATCACACCTATGCCCCAGTTAGATGACAGTGCGCCACACATGCGTGGTTGAATTTTATTAGAGGGTCTCGGGATTTTAGTCACTAATGAAAGGCCGTAGTCAGATAGTTTTTCCTTGCACATCAGCCGGTGCTGCGCTTCGGGGAAGCATTCAGACCCGACGACCATGGGGTCAGATTTGCACTAAGTTTTAAATGAAGAGGCATATGCTGGCATAGTTGTGCCCTACATAGCCAAGAAGTTTGTACCCCAAGAGTATAGCAGTAACCTAGGTTTGATTCCGCTATCCGCGCTTGAAAAGTTTATATTCAATTCTCCCATGGGCACAGGCTGTGGTTCTGGTGGCAAAAGTCTGATTAATGTGCCTGGATACAAAGTTCGTTATGGTCGTACTGCTTTACCATAACTGCTGTGAGGAAGGTTTATATCAGCACAATATGCATCAGTTTCGTGTAGAAGGAATGCGGTGCCACGGGGTGGCTCAGAACAGGCAACGTCACATGATGTATGTTGGTGGGGCGTGTGCGGTTAGGAACACGCTTAGGCGGCCGGATCATTGGTCGCAGAGCCCTTATTTGGATGTACTGGGAGCATTTTGTTTACAGGACATGTGCTCACTTGCCAACGGCTATTCACGTGTCAGTTGTATGTGTTCCCCCATGCGGATGGAATTTAACTGCCCTTGACTGGCCAGTGAGTCTTCTTGCGCTCAGGTCAGGTGAGCAATAACTTTGGGTGTTATGGTGTCTGGTAAGTTCTGGTCAGACGGTGGCCAGGCCTTCTAGATGGGGGTTCTGCTCAGGCGTGTCCTAGTAAGGGTTCAGGCGACAGAAGTCGGCCCTGGGATACAATTTGAGCACAGCAGTTCTACATCACAGGCAGAAGGGAGAACCTATCTACTGTCTCTGGCTGACAGCTCGCCCATTACCAAGGTACAGGTTGAGCAGGTATGGTAGGCATGCCTTCTATGCCAGGCATTGGGGGTCATGGCAAGCGCTTTGGCAGTCGCTCTTTCAAGAGCCAGCAACAGCAGCTTACAGGGTGGGCATACAAGCGGAAGCGCATCATGCAGGTGGGGACGATGCCATGTTTTCAGCTACCTCCAGCCTGACTTCCTTCGGGGCCCTGAGAACCAGTGGCGGAGGGCAAGGTCCAAAACAGACTCTTCGGGGGTGGCATTAAAGGGACAGGATGAGCGCATCAAGCTGGCTGTACAATGGGTATCCCAATGTTTGAAAGGTACCCGGAGCCACCCAGGGGAGTGGCCGGAAGGCAGGTTAAGGGCAGTATGTACAGGCAAACTTGGAATATACCACTGGCACCCCGGTGATGCACCAGGGGTAATGGGAAGGGTGCAGGTACATTCCCACTGCTGGTGGAGTACATGGTTATCAGTTTGAACCCCCCGTAGCTGGGGGAATAGTCAAGAAAGGATGTTGAAGCACAGGCTTAGTCAACCTTTAAGGTGACGCACAGGTTGCACGCGGTGCACAATGGTATGTGGTCTGTCATAATTGATTCATCAAGGTAGGCAGACTAACTGGTCAAGCTAACAGACGGTAGATGCCAAGCGCCGGCATTCTCGCCATCGCGGCACGTGGGGATTAAGTTATACAACTCAAGGTGTTGGGGCTACACAGCTTAACGATATACTGATTTGCAGCACAGAGGCTCTTATCTGGGACACCCGGCATCCCAACAAGTCTAGAAAGGGCAGGTGATCTGCATCTATCGTTTTCACCATTCCTGTAGCGTTTCCACCCTCTGGTCCACTACCTGGTACCCTCCAGAGTAGGTCTGGCAAAGGGCAGGGTCAAGGGTATGGATGATGGGCCATCCAGGCGTGCTGAAAGTGGCGCGATGGGCGGAAAGCAGGAGGTGGAGGCATGGTTTTCCTGACAGGTAATTTGGACGGGGTTTCCCAGGCATGCACTGGAACAGCTTGCTGGATGCTGCAGCACAGACTAAGGGGGGGTGTGTCCCCTCCTCAATTGCTGGTCTTCAACAGGAAGGCTATCAATGGGCAGTGGGGGGCTGTGCATCTGGTACATTAGGTGCAAGCTTGATTAGTTGTATAGGATGGGTGCAGTGGGCATTAAAGGTTAGCAACTTGGTATTTCGTTATGTCGCCAGGATCAAGGATCTGGGTGAATGGCCTTCCGTGCGTCTCGAGGGGCGCGAGGGGCGGAATTCAAGAAATGGAGGCATGTGGTTCCTCCAATAAGTTTTCTTGGTTGGGGTTCCCAGCCATGTGCCGGGACAGCTGGCTTAAGCAGCTGCGGCACAGACTAAGGGGGTTGGTGTTTGGTTGAGATTAGGGACCTCCGGGCGGGGTGCGCAAAGAATGGTCTACCTGTCCGGGCGGGGTGCGCAAAGAATGGTCTACCTGTCCAGAGTGGGCATGGACTTGTCTTGTGTTGCCTGGCCCAGGCAATGAGCAGACTCTGGGGGAAGAGGCACCTGTTGCAAGAGAAGGAGTCCTCCAATTGTAGGATGCAACCTTTGGGGGCTTGGAAGTTATGGTGGTCAGTTAGCCCCCCCGTTTAGTGTGTGAAGGCGCTCAGTCAGGGGAGGCCGGGGAAACCCCGGTCAGGAGAGGCCGGGGAAACCCCGCGCAGGAGAATTGACTGTGCCAGGCGTAAATTCACCAACTGTGTTTGGCTTTATAGGTATGGTTTGCATGCCAAATCCACAGGGAGTTTGGTACAAGATGGGGTTTCACCTGTCTAGAGTGGGCATGGACTTGCTTTGCTGGACTGGGGAGAAGCCCGGGAATCAGCAGGGTTTAGGGAAAGATGTTATGGTGCATAGAGGTGCAACCGGCCACAACCAAAGCGTTCTGGGCGGGTTTGGCAGCAGAGCGCATCAAGCAGGTGGGATAATAGGAATTCCTTTCAAAGGTACAGCCGTCCATAGCCACCCAGGGGAGTGGCCGGAAGACAGGTTAAGTGTATCATGTACAGGCGAACTTTAAGTTGTCCAGAGGCACCCTCTCCGGCACCCGAGGTTTGATGGGGTGCAGTGTTATTGTGCAACTAGGTGCAAGATGGATTAGTTGTATAATATGGGGTACAGTGCTCATTAAAGGATGTTAGTATCGAGCATGTCGTTATTTGGCAGGATCATAGGTCTGGGTCAAGGGCCGTCCGTGCGTCCTGGGAGTGGCACGATGGGAGGAATCCAATATATGGAGGCATGGGTTTTCCATCACCGACTTACCTTGGTTGGGGGGCCGGCCCAGGCATGCGCTAGCACAGTTGGAGGTAGAAGCGCGACACACTACTGAGATAATTTGGTTGGGGGCTCCAGGTATGCGCTGGAACAGCTGGTGTAGAAGCCCCTCCGGGGTAGGAGGGCATTGCGGCAAGATATGAAATACTCCTGGCATAAGTTAAACAACCAGTTGTAGGCTGGGGTTTTATGATGGGCTGAGATAACCCCACTGTGAGTGTGGCGAGGGGCTCGGTCAGAGGATGCCGGGGATTCCTCAGGCAGGAGAGTTTACAGTGCCAGGCGCAGATACACTGAACAGGGGGTTTGGTTCATCAGGCATGGCCTGCTGCATGCTAAGTCCACTGGGATTTTGAAAGAGGATGGAGTGCGCCTGCCAGAGTGGGCAGGGACTTGTCTTGCTGGGCTTGGGAGAGGCCCTGGAATTAGAAAGATGGAGGTGAAGAGGCCTACCTTGGTGGGGGCCCTGGCTGTGACGGTGGCCACACCCAGAGCTGTGGCGGAGTTACAGGGCGATCCAGAGGCTGTAGGTACATACGGGTATCATGTACAGAAGCACAACAAGGGTGCAAAGGCCAAATATCCACAGGGAGGTCCTCGCGTTGGACCCTGGAGGAGCGACGGCGCCCCGTTAGTCCTACAGGCGGTTGTGGACCTGAGCAACCGGGGGTTGCCTGGCAGGCTCCGCCCCCGTATGGGGCGTGAGCAGGGGCGTGGGCTGTTGGTCCACTGGTGGGAGGGGTCTTCCCTCCCCAAAATATGGCAAACACCGCTGGGGAAGGCCACGGTGTAATTTGGCTCATCAGGTGGCAGGCGGCGAGGGGCTGCCTGCCTTGGGATCGCCCGTAAGATAACCCACCATGTTGGCATATTTGTAATGCTAATAAACCTGCAGCAGTTTTCTCCACAAAGAAGGTGTCTTGTCTGGTTAATTCTCTAGGAGAGTTGATGGGGGGTAAATGGAGAGACACTGCAGTGGTCACACATGGCTTACCAGCTCACGAGAGCAAGACCTGCGCTCTGCACGTTCTCTTGAAAGGAAGGAACAACGATGTCAAATACAGTAGCACTTTATTAAGCAATTCAAACCCACAGGAAACAGTTCAACTTAAATGTGTGTTCATCAACACATGATCAGGTCAAAGCATAAAACAATTCAATTTAAATGTTGCCCATCTACATATGAGCAGTTCAAAGCATAAAACAATTCAATTTAAATGTTGCCCATCTACATATGAGCAGTATGAAAAAATAAATGCATCGACAATGTTCAAACTCAGTTGTTCAAAGAAGCAAATATATGACTAAAATATTATGCTATAAGCAGCTGCCCAAGGAGCAACCCTAACTCTAAAGAGGATGGGTAGGCTAGTGCCTAGAAGGCTAATCTTTTCTTAAGAAAGCAACACCATTCAAGACTACGCAGTTTAAACTAAGTTAAATGCAATGACTTGGTTTAGAATGAGCTGAATTAGATAGGCTGTCAAAGCCAAAAGGCTAAATTATTAAAGAGGCTGAATAAGCTAATGATGAAATAATCAGATAGGCTGACAAAACCAATAGGCTATGCCATCAGATAGGCCGTTAAAGCCAAAAGGCTAAATTTCTAAGAAAAGAATATTACCACCTTAGAAGTTTGAAGCTCTAGCCCAGTAGTACGGACGATCGATCGCACGGGAACCCTCTAACTGCAGTCAAGCTCTGATGCAATGGAGAGTTCAAAGCTTATAGTGTGGGCGAGGCTCTTTTATATAGTTGAATGCAGAACTTTATCGTTAAATGCAGAACTTGCCTACGTGTGCACGAGGCTTGACACGAGATGTGACGCAGGCCACTCGGCCACCTGGTTTACTGGAAAATTTTATATGAGAAGTGGTATCAGGATAAAACAGAACTGGTGGCAGCAGGTCAGAGTTCTCTGACCGCAAAAAGTAAACAAAGGATAACTTTTACCGTGAAAAATGCTTTAGAATTAATATTAAATATATTAATTCTTGGTCAAGTTCCTGCCTTGGGTTCCAGTTTAGCAAGCGCCGGAAAGTCCCATAGCTAAGAATATCATGAATCTTGCATGTGACACTGCCAGATGTTCCATCAAGTTGTCAAGTGGGTGGGGGCCACCCTTGCTCTTGTAACTGTGGAAAGTTACAAGACAGGCTAATGTTGTATCTGGGTGGATGGGACAGATTTCTGCTAGCAGATCAGTGAGGCCTACGAGGTCTGTTTTATTATTATTATAAAAAATGAGAGCAAGAGTCACTTTCATTTGGGCCTACACTTTTGTATCTAAGAAGGTATGCTTGGCCCTATGTAAGATATGGTTTATCTAGGGAGCTGGGCTTGGGCCTATGTGAGATGTGCTACCAGGACAAGGGAAAGTGGACAATTTAAGACATTCTATCTGAGCCTGCCTGGTAGGGCCTATCTGGGAGTATCATGTTTGGTGGGTAGTGCAAAATCATTAATGGGTTTCTTGTTAAATGGTAATACGGGACTTTCGGGACCCTCCATCATCTCCCTCCTCTTGTTCATTCTTTTGAACAAAATTCTTGCACTTAGTGTAGTCCTATTGTTGTTACTTCTACAACTTCTTTAAGTGCTAAGTTACTCACATTCCCTGTTCTATCCTTGCTCTCCCTTAGCTAATTCTGCTATTCTCTGGAGGTGCAACTGCGGACATGGTGTTCTGACTGAAGAGCATTTTGTACATTAGGACACAGCCCAAGTATTTGGAGACAGGTATGACATTGTAACACATGCTGTTTTCTGTGTCTGTAGGCCGGTGTGTAACATCCTGCCCTGTCAACTGTCCCTTCTTTATCAATGGCTATTTATTCACTTTGGTACAATAGCTCTGTGTCATTTAAGCAGTATCTCAGGTATAATACTGTGATCACAACACACTTTTAAGGAGCGTAGTCATTATAATGGCAGGAATGGGGGTCAATGCTGCTAGCAGCACCCATGATCATTTTCTCTAATTGTTCTGAAAGTCTTGAGGCATTGTTCCAATCGTTGGTACGTGTGGCTAGTGTGACTAGTTGGAAGAATGTCTTATCTTCTGCTGTACTTTTGCTCTTTTCAAAAAGTCTGCTGAAGAATAAGGTAGAGCCTCAGAGATGATACCTGTAAACAGAAAAAGTAACCGTTGGTGCCTGTCTTCAAGTAATTTGAGAGGTTACTAGCACTTCTATTACTTAGGCACATTCGATATGAGGAAAACAAAGTGATGAAAAAGGTAAAGATGTCTCGTTGTCACAGGTTGTAGACTGAGGGGTTGGGGCATACATTTTTCCAGACGTCTTTAGTTGATGTATCGTTGGTATCCGCTTACACACTCTTCCTTTTTCTTTAGCACATGCAACCCTTCAGGATGAGCTTGGGATACCATTCCCACTTGGTTGTTTCCGTGGAACACATGTATTTTCTGTGTGGCTCCTGGCCCCTTGCACAACCCCTCAATCACATGTGAGATGAACGCCGGTCCATTGTCAGAACCCAAAAACATAGGTACTTTAAAGCGCGGTATGAACTCTTTCAGGAGCCATTTGGCAATAATTTGTGTATTGCCGTTCTTGGATTGGCATACCTCAGTCCAATTGCTGATCATGCACACAATAACCAACACGTACTTGTAGTTTGAGTAGGGGGCATGCTGATGAAGTCCATTTAATGTGGGGAAATGAAGTGGCCTGGGGCAGTGGAAATACAGCATTAGAAAAACAGTCTGATCTTCCCATCACGTCCTATAAGTGATGAACCATGAAAAAGACGGGCCATGGGACCAAGCATTATCGTTGGTAAACATATTTTTCCATTTGGGCCTAACCGTATTCCTTTTCTTTTTGCATACATCCTCCCTTGTTCCCTTCTTCCTTTTCTCCCACCCAGGCCTTTCAATAATATACTTAGGGTCACAGTACATATCATCATCCTTTATCTTTATATCATGATATCATGTGTAGTAGAAGCAATCTGAACCATTGTGTACTCACAACCAATTAATGCTATTCCTTTTTATACATCTGCATCAATAAATTATTTACCAATTGATACATAGTCCTTGGAGGAGGTGTGTGCAGCACATTCTACAATTGAAACTTTGATAGCAACATGTCTAGTAATAGGTGAGCTATCAATGGTGCACGCTGCATCTGTTGGCCAGCTGAGGTAAGGAGGGAACTCCAAATGGAGGAAAGAACCTAAAAATTATATTGGCGTCCCTGTACAAGACTGTAAAAAGAAATTCATTTATCTCTAGAAGCAAAAGAAGAATTAAAACATTGTACTATAGCTTGTCCCAACAGCAAACACAGATGAAAATCTTTTTTCTCTCTTGGGACAAGTAGGCCCAACCCCTAGCTCAAACCCTTTGGCTGTTAGTTTGCAGTACCACATTATGGATCATGTAAGGGCACTGTCTGCAGTGAAGTTAATATTTGTGTCCATGTTATAATGCTGTTCAAACTTGTATTTACTGTTCATTAATTGAAAGCCTCTATTATTAGGGTGAGCGCTCTAAGTAAATGTTGTAAGCTCAGACTGTACTACTGACAGTCGTTAGAATATAAAAATGTGTACACATATGTTCAATATTTAGCAATGTGAGGCTATGTATACTGCTCTCAGAATGCTCAGTAAACTACTGGAATATGGTAGGTACCATTTCTTTGCAACATATAAATAAGCAAGCATTGGCAAAGCCAGTAGGTCCGAAATTGTTGGTTAGCCCTTTGGCTCTGTCAATGCGCAACCCATCCTTTTCTTACAATATTTCTGTGGGAGCTGCTGGGCCCTCACCATTATAACAAACATTAGCAAAAAATAAAAATTGTTTTAGTGTCAAACATCACACATTGCACAGTCGTTACTGGCACAGAATAAAACAACTGTGTGTCGATATGCTCCTTGTGAAAGAACAGAATGAAGTCACTCACAGTGAAGCTAGCCAAGTAATAATAAATAAAGTGCACCCATGTCCTTGGATTTGTGCAGATATACAACTTTTGTGAATTCACAAGACTACAGAAGTAGGCCAAGAAATAGTACTCCTAGAAAACATATATGTGAACTTCATTTAAGCATGAGCAAATATGTAGGTGTACCAACTTCGCAGCGCGTTGTTAAGTCAAACACATTTTCTCTTATTTTTATTTTTTTTATTTTTTTGTTCATAAATACAAAAGAACTTTCAGTGTCAGTTTTAGGTCATGTCGGTTCTATGTATAGTTGCTGGTACTTATATATTTATTAATTGTTCAGGGACAAGCTGATGGGACTTTAAGTGTTGATCAGAACTTGGAATATGCCTTAGTGAAAATAGGGTGATCCCTAGGCAATAAACTATTTTTATTTTTTCTTAAATATTTATTTGTTTATTTCTTTCTTTTAATTGTAGTACTTATCTTGCCTATTTTATTCCTAAGTAGTCCGTTCAGGCACTGCTGAGATTTGTTGCTGCTTTAATATCACAGTGGGCACATGGTCCAGCTTTGATCCAAACGTGTGGGAAACTTATGGTGACGTAACATTTGATCTAATATAGACCCCTTGTGTATTTTAAAGTAATTTTGGAAGGATTGGTTGTGTAACCCTCAAAATCCCCCCTCATACACGATCAGCAGTATATAATTTTGGATAAATAATTGATCAATTGTATGAATGTTTGAATGAGGGAAGATATATATGTTTTTGAGTATGATGAATTAAAAAGATGCATGAACCTCTATATAGTGAAATGAACTTTTATGTGATGTAATGGGTTATGTAGGTCTGTGTGGTAATGCTGGAACCCATTTAACAACTGAGTGGACACTTTGATAATGGACCTTTAAATAATGATACTAAATGGATGTGAACGGATTTAATGGTAAAAACAATACTTAATGAATATGTAAAATCATTTATAGGATTATGTTTATTGTATATTTTCGTTTTATTAGGTACATCAAAAACCTTTTTTTTTTTCAAATGTGTTCACACCTAACCCACTTGTCATACCCAATATGTTGTCTACTCTTCACCAAACATTCTCAGTCTATGACCTGTGGCTAGGTGCGCAACAGTAGCTGTGCCCTTGTGCAGGCACAACATTCAGAAATAAAATATACAAATACACTGAATTTAACACCTATAAAAAACGTTCAACACATTGATGTGGCCCTATCTTTTTGTGGTACTGACACGGACAGGGCTTCCTGGCCTCTTATTGCTCTAGATCTAGTTGTTATATATACTATGGGTGGCCAGTGTTCGTACCTGGTAGGGTGTATTCAACTGGATGACATTTTTTTTTTTTCAGGGGCCCCAGTGATCACCACCCATTATATGTCTGGAAACTTTAAAATATCGAGGAATCCAAATGTATTTCATAGAGGTAAAGTTGAAGGGTGGCAATCTAGATAGATGTGTGTCTGGAATTCGATGGTGGACCATATTCTGGACAATGCTACTGCTGTCCCCTTTGGGCAGAGTATCAATCATTAAAACAATTGTGTTACTTATACTCTTTTATTTTTCACAGCACGCCTGTTTGTCCACCCCGTGCTATTACTACCAAAATCTAAGGCCTATCTTGTCAGAGCTGATCAGCCCTCAGCACAAGTGATGTCTCACTCTCTCCATAGAAAAGGTAATGCACCCAATACATGCCTGGGGAATGTGGTCCCCACCTTTGAAATATACACAACTTGGCACTACAGATGATATTTATAGCATGATGGCTGGCTGTGGACACAGACCCTGAGCCACTAGACCTGCTAGATGACCTGCTAAACATTGATGGAAACCCTGAGTTACATGTACTTTATGCCAAAAGCGGACAATATCTGTATAGGCTCATTCTTTACCAACAGTCTGCTCTTGTTGCCGCAACTGAACAAATAAGCTGGGATCAGTTGCATCATACACACCGTCCCCTGTTGGTGATACCCCAGCTACTTTTAGTGGCCAAACAACACTCTCTGAAAAATGTGTCACTGAAGGACATGCGTATATTTATATATCCATGCACACTCAGCTGACTTTACCTCAAGCAGTGGTGATGCACGTAGTGAAAAAAACTATTTTGCCTTCCCGCTGCCGCAAAAAAAAAACACTATTTTCTTCACCACCACTTCAACCCAGCACAACTCTTTAAACTGATGCCAGGCAAAGATGTTGCCAGTCAGTAGTGTGTCTTCAGTACAGTGGTCATAGAGGAACGAAGCATATATATATATATATATATATATATATATATATATATATATATATATATATATATATATATATATATACATACATACATACATACCCAGTTACTAAACTTCATAATGCGAGACCTGAAACCCTGTATCTAATCTCGGCTCCCCCCTTCACCAAATTGTTTGGTCTTAGACATTTATTTCTCATGTTCCTCTTTTCTAGCTTTGCTCAATATAGGCATGTCTGCCATGGTGGGGAAGAGACTCAGTCTCTCCTAATTCATTCTTTAAAACTTAAAAAGTGTTCACAACGCACTTGACATAATCTGTTGTACTAAACTGGAAACTCATACACTAAAACTATTATTTTCTTTTATCAAAACTGTTATTCCATTCACACAGCTCTCCATGTTCTGCTAACTGTATACAGATATATACATATATTTTAATTTCCTGTTCGTTCGTACCCACAGGAAGCTATTGCATTGTGTCTTTCTGGCCTGGCTCAACGCCCAGACTCTGCGGCCAGCGTTAATATAACGGCAGCCCAAGAGAAATCCTTTAACCCTTCAATACCTCGTAATATCCAGACACGTGTTGTCTTTAATTGTACGTAAAATATAGCTTATTATAAAATAATATGGCGTTTTTGTAAAGTGCACGTTTACTCAGAATGGTATTTTGACGCTAAACAGCAGATCCTTATCGTTCCCTCAACTCAATGGTACTCATTTCATCCACCTCAGAATGATGAAGGGTTGATCAGACCCCGCATCTATTCACTTCAGAACGATAAAATGCTAAGTAGACCTGGTAGCATCTGAACTTATGACCATGAAGTCAAACACAGGCTCAAGCACGTTCTCTGTGTGTCATGCATGTTGTGTAAACGCCGTATATTCTAGTCTTTTCTCCTAAAGGCCTATAATAATTGTATTGGACCTATGTTTTTAATCATATTATTGTTCTATATAGCTGAATTAATCTGTGTATTTGTATCAAAGGTAAAATAGCTCTACTTTCCTATGGAAGTTGGTGGTGTGGCCTTCATTGATTTGTTTCTACACTTTCTAATGTCCAGGCAATAACTGACCTTTAACCTTCTTTGGGTAGCAGTACATTTTCTTTGAGAAGGACAGGGCTGTTAACATACCATTAGGTGAAATGCAATTTCAGTCTTTTCTATTCACTGAAAGCCACAAAACATTTCCCATCAGACAAGTACAAGTGGTGTCTCATTTGGTGCTTGCAAATTATTCTCCGAATTTGTCCAGTTTCAGAGGTGGACCCTAATGTGCACTACCTCTCCCTCCTCTCTCACGGTACCGCACTCCTGTTCCTTGGCACTTCATCTTCTCTACTCCCCCCATTAGTCCTGCACAAAGATTACATCCCTTTCATAAACTTATGTTTACTTTATCATTTATTAAAAAATGGGTGTAGTTAGTGTGCATTCCATTCCATCAATTTGTCTCCTTGTCTCCTCTTTTCTCTCTAATAATTACCATCTGGTCCGAGATGTATGTTGCTCTTAGTCCAATGTCACTAACTTCCTTGGCCACGAGACACAATTTCAAAATCTTTGCTACTAGCTAACTCCAACTGTGTGTGTTCTGTAGCTGTACTTCCTAGATCTATGCTTGTACTTGGGCTACCTGCCCGTGCCTGAAGAGGTGGCACTTTCCACTGCCTGGGCTGTTGAATTGGACGCAGGCAGGAGTAAATTATTTGGGTCTTAATTGCCTTGTGTTGCGGCTGTATGTGGGGTGCAACACCTGCATGTTGCCTACTAAGGCACATCATGGTACTTGTAGTGTAACTGCATCTATATGTCTGTTTTTCATGATCGTTATCAATCATTACGTGTGTGAGCCTTCCCAGTGCTCATCAACAATGTAAACCGAGTGGTAGCCCTCTGGCTGCGCTCCAATGTTCTCCTCATAAGTACTTCCTTCCACTCGTGAGCTTATTATAGTAATGCCTAAATTTTATTAACAAGAATTGTAGGCCTGTGTTTCCAGTTAAATGTAACAATGTATTTCAAAGCATTTATAACCTACCCTCATGACATGGAGCAGGGGGTGTCTTTGTGTGCTTTAGTGAATCAGAAAGTTTAGCTACTTATGGGAACGTAAATGTAATATTAACTGTGATACTGCGCCACTGTATTTATTTAATTTCTTTTTTGTTTTGGTATTCTAACTAGCAGGGTCTCATCGCCATCGAATGATGATGAGACTTCAGAAACACGTAATGCTTTGAAAACAGGATATACTAATATAACAATAATATTCACGGTGAACTCAAGCACTCTCAACTCACATGTTTAAAAATACATTAGCAGGCCCAGGTATTCCTGTCTCGCTAAAACAGATCAAAATACTGTTAGATGATCAGGCCAAAGCATAATATGGGGGGGTCAAGGGACATACCTGAGAGGAAGGGGCTTAAGGGAGCTAACAGGAGGAATGGAGATACGACTCCACCCCCACTTTGGCTACCAATTGGCCTGGACAAATGGCAGGCAAAACATGTGAGAGACAGAAGAAAAGAGGCGCAATGTATGGATAATGTGCAATGAAGACAAGTGCAACTACTTAGCGGGATTGCGGCTACGTATTAAAGGCAAGACAATCCAGACAACAGCTACCTGGCGCAACTGCCCGTAATAGTGAGGAAAAGTGGGGGCAATTGAGTCAACAATAATAACTAGCAGTCTGCCGCTCGGCTAGTGAGTGGAAAGCTGGCAGAACAGCAACAGATGGGGGCGGTGGCGGGAGAGAACTGTGGTGGGACAGCAGGGCTAATAAATGTATAACAAAACGAAGCACAAGAAACAGACATAACGGACAACAAATAAACAATAATTAAATAAATGAAATGCATTTCAAAAAGGAATACGTATCAATGTAACAGTGGTGGCTGAGAAAGCAGCCTGGAAGGACAGAGGAAGGAGGGGCGAGGTGGGACTACAGCGGAGCTGCGAGGCCTACTTCCTCATTCTGCGCAGAGGGAGAAAGCAGGAAGGTAAACGGGAGGTCAAACTGTGCTAGAGACTTCAAAGTGGTTAGTTCCTCCTTTCGTAGTGGCGCACGTAACAGCAGTGAAAAGCGCCGATGAGAAAGCGAGAGAAATTTAAGAGTCAAAAAGAGAAGAGCACCTAAGCAATGCAAAATAGAATCAGAGAGGGATGTACTAGAGAGAGCGAAGAAAGGGTGTGTGAACAAACAGGAGAGACACCTAAGGAAAAAGGGGCGCATTGACGCCGAAAAGGAGAATGGTGTTGCAAGGCGGGAAGGAGGTCAGGAAAGAGAAATGTATGAAGAACAACAAATTGAGAAGGAAGGGAGTGAGTGAAGGAACCAAACTAAATATAGAAAAAAGTTACAGAAGACGAAAGTGTGAAGAAAAAACTGAAAAATGCACTGTAGAAAGAAGAACACAAAATGGCGGCAAGAGCATTCAAAATGGCGCCGAGACACACCCAATTTTAAAAGTGCAACAATACTACAGATACGCGTGCCACTTGTGCACCGTGTCAAGGGCGCAACAGCCCACAACTAAATCCAAACAGTCAATTGAAAAACAACGTCAAAGACCTGCTATAATGAGATACAAAAAATGTGCGCCAAATATGAAAACATGTGAAAGCGGCAAACGCACGTGCACAGTGCCAGAATTCGAAAAACAGAAGTGTTTCCCAGGACTCAAACCTCAAGCATTACGGAGCAAATTAAAAAAAGAAAATAACCCACATATAATAAATACGAAAACGCAAAAACGCTGCAGAAGCACCTGTGCACAATGCCAGAATTCGATCAACAAGACCCGGACTCAAACCGTAAGCAGCAACCAGAAGCATATGCAAGGGAAAGGGCAAAGATAAGAACGAGGAAGTGAAAACGGCAATGAAAGTGAGAGCACAATATTTCTTAAAAAAGCATCGACAAAGAGGCCAAAGACAGAATGGGCAAGAGAACGCAGCAAAAAGGAAACCACGACAACTAAAGAGCAGAGCACCAAAGAGCCTCGGAGAGATGTGACCAGCCACAAAGAGGGAAGAGGGAGGCGGTCGTGGCACGACAGAAACTACAGGGGACCAGGGAGGGGCACGGCGACACCCCGGAGGACCCAATCCACCAGACCACACACACCAGAGACCGGAGGAAAGGCAGGGGAAAAAAAAAGTGTCCCTGACTTACCCGGTCGGTGGAGGGGAGAGGCGGGGAGAGGCCATGGGCAGCCGCAGGCGTGTCCCAGGTCCACACTGCAGAGGAACCGTCCGCACGAGACCTTCGCGGTCGTCAGCTGATGGGGGGTAAATGGAGAGACACTGCAGTGGTCACACATGGCTTACCAGCTCACGAGAGCAAGACCTGCGCTCTGCACGTTCTCTTGAAAGGAAGGAACAACGATGTCAAATACAGTAGCACTTTATTAAGCAATTCAAACCCACAGGAAACAGTTCAACTTAAATGTGTGTTCATCAACACATGATCAGGTCAAAGCATAAAACAATTCAATTTAAATGTTGCCCATCTACATATGAGCAGTTCAAAGCATAAAACAATTCAATTTAAATGTTGCCCATCTACATATGAGCAGTATGAAAAAATAAATGCATCGACAATGTTCAAACTCAGTTGTTAAAAGAAGCAAATATATGGCTAAAATATTATGCTATAAGCAGCTGCCCAAGGAGCAACCCTAACTCTAAAGAGGATGGGTAGGCTAGTGCCTAGAAGGCTAATCTTTTCTTAAGAAAGCAACACCATTCAAGACTACGCAGTTTAAACTAAGTTAAATGCAATGACTTGGTTTAGAATGAGCTGAATTAGATAGGCTGTCAAAGCCAAAAGGCTAAATTATTAAAGAGGCTGAATAAGCTAATGATGAAATAATCAGATAGGCTGACAAAACCAATAGGCTATGCCATCAGATAGGCCGTTAAAGCCAAAAGGCTAAATTTCTAAGAAAAGAATATTACCACCTTAGAAGTTTGAAGCTCTAGCCCAGTAGTACGGACGATCGATCGCACGGGAACCCTCTAACTGCAGTCAAGCTCTGATGCAATGGAGAGTTCAAAGCTTATAGTGTGGGCGAGGCTCTTTTATATAGTTGAATGCAGAACTTTATCGTTAAATGCAGAACTTGCCTACGTGTGCACGAGGCTTGACACGAGATGTGACGCAGGCCACTCGGCCACCTGGTTTACTGGAAAATTTTATATGAGAAGTGGTATCAGGATAAAACAGAACTGGTGGCAGCAGGTCAGAGTTCTCTGACCGCAAAAAGTAAACAAAGGATAACTTTTACCGTGAAAAATGCTTTAGAATTAATATTAAATATATTAATTCTTGGTCAAGTTCCTGCCTTGGGTTCCAGTTTAGCAAGCGCCGGAAAGTCCCATAGCTAAGAATATCATGAATCTTGCATGTGACACTGCCAGATGTTCCATCAAGTTGTCAAGTGGGTGGGGGCCACCCTTGCTCTTGTAACTGTGGAAAGTTACAAGACAGGCTAATGTTGTATCTGGGTGGATGGGACAGATTTCTGCTAGCAGATCAGTGAGGCCTACGAGGTCTGTTTTATTATTATTATAAAAAATGAGAGCAAGAGTCACTTTCATTTGGGCCTACACTTTTGTATCTAAGAAGGTATGCTTGGCCCTATGTAAGATATGGTTTATCTAGGGAGCTGGGCTTGGGCCTATGTGAGATGTGCTACCAGGACAAGGGAAAGTGGACAATTTAAGACATTCTATCTGAGCCTGCCTGGTAGGGCCTATCTGGGAGTATCATGTTTGGTGGGTAGTGCAAAATCATTAATGGGTTTCTTGTTAAATGGTAATACGGGACTTTCGGGACCCTCCATCAGAGTGCTGTATGGTGGGGTGGCGAGTGTTGCCGATATTGGCACTATGCAGGCTGCCCGGGGTCCACGAAGGAGACCCACTAAGAGGGCGGCCGCCTTAGTGCCACAGGAGGGCACAGGAGGCAGCCTCCCAGCGTTTGGGACCCTCAGGGGTCCAGTGTGCCGCGTCACTTCCGGGGAGGGGGCGAGGTACATATACCTCTCCCCGCCCCTTGGGCGCCCTCTTGGCCCATTCCCCTGACGCCGTTTCCCTCCCTACCGCATACCCGGCGTTCAGGCAGTGGGTGTAGGGTTTTTTTTTGTCTAATGTATTATTTTGTGTTGCAGGCGGAGTTACAGGGCGATCCAGAGGCTGTAGGTACATACGGGTACCATGTACAGAAGCACAACAAGGGTGCCAAGGCCAAATATCCACAGGGAGGTCCTCGCGTTGGACCCTGGAGGAGCGACGGCGCCCCGTTAGTCCTACGGGCGGTTGTGGACCTGAGCAACCGGGGGTTGCCTGGCAGGCTCCGTCCCCGTATGGGGCGTGAGCAGGGGCGTGGGCTGTTGGTCCACTGGTGGGAGGGGTCTTCCCTCCCCCAAAATATGGCAAACACCGCTGGGGAAGGCCTCGGTGTAATTTGGCTCATCAGGTGGCAGGCGGCGAGGGGCTGCCTGCCTTGGGATCGCCCATAAGATAACCCACCATGTTGGCATATTTGTAATGCTAATAAACCTGCAGCAGTTTTCTCCACAAAGAAGGTGTCTTGTCTGGTTATTTCTCTAGGAGAGTGCTGTATGGTGGGGTGGCGAGTGTTGCCGATATTGGCACTATGGTCACAGCACTGAAACTTTGATCTTTGAAATCTGTAGAAAACGCACTTCGTCTATTTAGCAAAGGAAGTTTCCGCCTCTTGCTCTTCTTGACTGATGATCGGCCTTTGATACCTTTGATCATGATACCATCCTCAAAATCCTATAAAATATAGAGGATGCTGAAGGAATGGAGTACAATGGCTTAGGTCCTGCGTTTTTGACAGAACACAACTTTTCAAAATAGGGAATTCTATCTCAAATCCTTTCAGAGTCCCCTGGTGCTCCATCCTTGCACCCTTGCTCTTCAATCTCAAAGCAGAACCACCAGGCAATGTGCAAACTAAACAAGTATCTATTTTTTACAATATGGGTTTATTACTAAGCTATGTATTAAAGTCAAATGCCCCCGCAGCCTTACGATCTTCATCTCCTTTCTTAAGGAAATTCAGACCTGGATGATGAATATGTATCTGAAACAACCTCCTGAAGACTGAATTTCCTCTCCTCTCCTACAAAGGAAAAGAACTTCCCATAATTGATCTAATCAACTTAAAGAAATGGGTACCACATCAAAAGCTATCACCTCAGCAAACTATCTTGGCTTTAAATTCCACGAGCTACTCAAATGTTCTGGCAGTAGACTTGTAACGTCTGTTAAAAAAATCCAATCCACTATAGTACTTTAATGGGATCCACAAACATCTCGTTAGTGCACTTAAGATTTAGTTTTAACCTTGGAGATTGATTTTCAAACAACATGAACTGCAAATCATCCTCACACCCGAAAGCTTGATTATGCCACCAGCCTACACCATGGCGCACCCACATTCACTATATGCAAAATGCAACTCATCCAAAATGCTGCAGCCGGGCTCCAGGCTTGCACCACATATCATCAAACCACCTTACCTGACGAAATCCATAGAAGGCACTGCCTTCTCACTACAAGCCACCAAGCTCTGGAGCTCACTGCCAGCCAACATTAGAAGCACCCAGGAGCATATTCAATTCCGTATTAGCGCGGGGATGCCTAAGGGTAGCCAAGCGCTCTATAAATAGTAATAATAATAATAACAATAATAAGATAGTTGAAACATGGCTATTTCCTGGATAACCGCACCACCAACATCCAAGCAACAAAGCCTAGAAAACAGTTGCACCCCAAGCGCAGTCCTCAGTTTACAACCCACAAATTGGAAACAATTCAACCAGCAAACTGCTTTCGATATACAGGTAAGCTAAAGAGGGCTGACCTATGGTTCGCCGAGGCATTATATAGTAATGTGCTTGCATTTATCACAGTTATGATACACAATAATACTAATACCATAATATGCAGTAGTCAGCAGCAAATTGTAACTTATACCTATTAAATTAACATAAGACATATCTGTTTTGAGGGCTGTCCATCACCCGCACTGAACAGCCAAAAAGCCAAACATCATCAAATGTATAGGCATGAAATAACTGAAGAGATCTGTCACAAACAATTTGAAGAATTTTAATACCATCCACCATTTCTGGTCCCAAATATATATATATATACAATCTGACTGCTTCTTTGCAGCTCACAAAGTGACTCGGATATGGGATGGTAATAAAAAAAATTCCCATCCCAACATATCTCTCCACTTGCCATTTCAGCACCACAATTATACACAACATATCAGACTGGACAACCCAGTGCAGTAAACAGCTAAGCAAACTATATCCTAAAAATTTCTATAAAGGGACCTGCAGAGCTGTTTAACAATACCAGCGTACTAAAAAACATAGAACTCCGCGTAGGTCTCTCACACTTCATTACCCACCGCCTGAGACCTGCCTCCAGTTACCTGTGATCAGGAGTGTAATGCCCATGGGGCTAAAAGGACTTTCGGCCCCCTCCCGTCGTGTGTCTTAGCCCGGGCTGCTGCAGCTTGAGCTGCTGTGGGCCCGGCTGGGCAGTGTCTGGAGCCTTATCTCCGTCACACCCGAGTTTTTCACAGGTCTTTAAAAGACCATTTACATCCCTTTGGAACTGGTTAAGGAGGCTTTGTTTGTTTTGTTCACTGGTTCCAGTACCCCCCTGGGTCCCCACTCTGCCTATTCTCTATTCCTTACAATTAAATTATATTTTACTGCCACAGTGGAGAATGCATTTAGTAAAAATTCATCTCACGAGTAGGGATGGCACCTTTCCAAAAGAAAAAACAACAACATTTTTTGTTGTTTAAAGAGTCTGGAAAAGCCTCGCCTTGAAACCAAATAGGGCTGTAAGTAAAATGGTGTGTATTCATTTGTAACATGACTTTTCTGTCTTGTTTCCTTTTGTTTAATTAAACTTAAACTGTAATTGTTAGTCATGAATCATTAATGCAACCCTAGAACACATTTAAAAGTGCGTCCTATTTGTGTTTGCTGTTTGAAGTATGCACAGATAAGTGCTAACAATACAGGCTTTAGGTGATTTTGCTTATTTTTGTACTGGCTAGGACATCAAAATACCAGTGGTGCGGGCAGAAATCCGATCAGCTGGCAATCCTAATCAGGAGACAGAAAGTTTGTCGCAGAGGACCTGCAAGCCAGGAACTGCCAGACTGAATAGGCGCGTCCGTCCTTCAGGTCCAAAATCCGGCTTCCAAGTCAACAGACCCCAGTTTTATATTATTCTCAATGCACTAGAAGTTTCCAAGAAGGCCTCCTCTGCACTCAGGAGACTTACTGGAGTTGGCCGAGCTTCATGCAAGCATTCCAAAGGCAAAGGAGTTCTCACATATTCTTCTGCGCTCCCACATGTTCCACCCCTTATCTTAGTGAAGCTTGCGAAAGTAGAAAACATCTCCAAAAGTACAGAAAACAATCTTGAACGTAAATAACCTAAATAACGTGAGTAACCTGGGGGCCTGTGTGTGTGTGTGTGTGTGCAGAGCTCAAGCTAGACAGAGTTAGAATTCAAGATGGAGTTTAGGGACTGTCAA
Organism: Calotriton arnoldi; assembly: GCA_963921515.1. NCBI lineage: Eukaryota > Metazoa > Chordata > Amphibia > Caudata > Salamandridae > Calotriton > Calotriton arnoldi. Next base: position 1,046,765 of record CAWUFW010007081.1, read on the forward strand.
AGCCAATAGTAAAAACTTCATAAACTTCCCACGGTACAACATGATGGACATTTGTGTACCACTGCCTATAGCACCACAGACTTCATTTCCTAATGTACAACATAATGCTCATTTGGGCACCACTGTCTATAACACTACACTCCGAGAAAGAGAAGTACATTCCACACCTTCCTCTCTTGCATGCTTTCAAACCCACATACCACACGTTCTGTTCCAGGCAAGGCTGTTCTACTCTGTGAAAAACTCCCACTCTGCTTCTTTAAGGAGACACAAAATAAATCATAAGGAAAGTCAATTAAAACACAAAGTCAATTAAAAAAATGGTAGTCAAAGGTCATCACGTGGTCCCAATATATAGGAGTGCCTCTAGCACTACATTTCACCCCAAGACCTATGACTATCATAACAATATGTCTAAAATCAACTTATTAAGTGAAAGCATGAATATAAAATTAAGCACACATTAAAACAGTGACATTATAAAAGCATGTAACTTATTACTTCATCTAAAATAGCTCATGTATATCTGATGATAACTCAGCTACAGGAATAAATGCGTGATGAATATACTAATAGAATCAACCGTTAATTTATTCATGCTCCTAATGTTATAAATGGCTAATCCTGGAACTTCTACTATTGAAGCACCTAAAGTTATATACTATGCTTTAAACAATAAATGAATCTTAAAATTATCTTTATCAAACTGAACAGTTTATTCCGTAGCACTCTGCATATGCAATGCTGGATTCAATGAAAATATTCTCCATCAGTCCTAACTGTGTGAATGTACACAACCCTCCTGCTATATTTGAATCAATATCCTTTCACATTTGTCATTCAAAGGTACGCTTGGAATCATCAAGCAGGACTGATATTTAATTTTCAGAATCAGTTCAATTCAGTCTCATTTGAGCACATTCAAAAACAGTTTGTGCTAGGTAAGCCCATCTGGTTGATTCAGCCAAAGGATGTCAGCAAAAGCGTTGATCTGCGCTTTCAGGTGGTCACTTCGGGGTTGGGGGCTCCCACACCCTTACGACACCACTCAGACACAGGCACCCATGCGCAGGGCAGGGACATCAGGTGCACCAACACTTCGCAGTATGATCTAAAAAAGAAACAAGCATCACTCTTCTTGCAAAAAACATTTTTTAGAAAGCACATGTTCTCCTTTTTCATTTTTGGGTCTGATGACAAAGTTTTATCTTTTCTGTCTGCACCAACACTTCGCAGTATGATCTAAAAAGAAACAAGCATCACTCTTCTTGCAAAAAACATTTTTTAGAAAGCACATGTTCTCCTTTTTCATTTTTGGGTCTGATGACAAAGTTTTATCTTTTCTGTCTGCACTCTTCTCAGCTGGTTCTTGGAAATTATCTGACAATTCTACCCACTCTTTAACCTCTGTGTTCTTGGTAGTGGAGTCAAACCCTCCTTCCCCTGGCACAGTAAGAAGGGCTGGGGCAGTCCCCTTCCTGACTACCTCTCCATACACTGCTGAATAAGTACACCCTTGATTATTTGGCCATATCTGTGCTGGTAATTGTCCTTTCTCCAACTGGTCCCTCACCTCTTGTGGGACTAGTCTGTGCTGTGCATGCTGACAAATCAGATTCGCAGTTCTAAATAAGTCTAGGGGAATATGCATTCCCTTCATTCACTGCCCACCTGTTAGTGTTTTTCTATCCCAGATGTTCATTATTCTGGTGTCCCAACTTAGTAATTTCCACCAATTTAGAATTTTTTATTGTCACCTCTGCCTCCAAGATTTTAGCCCTTTCTTCTGTATGAAAATTAAAGTGTCTGTCTAGTAAATTTATGGGACAATGAGCGTCTACATGATACACAGTAGCTGTGCTTTGCAGTAACATTTCCCAAATCGTTTTCCACAAGTCTGTGTTCCACTTCACAGGGTACTCCTCCTATACCCCCCTTGTAACTTCCATAGGGTCCTGCACCACCTGTTTATGCAGCACTGCAGTTTCTGCCTGTATGTACCACTTCCATTTGATCACATTTGCTTCATGTACATACCTTGTTCTGTATGACTCAAGGGAATTCATCATCATTGCATTAGAGAAATTTCAAATTTCAAAATCACATTGTGCCTTATTGTCATATGTCCGGTGTCTTTCAGAGTACAACAACTCAAAAGCAACTGTACCTGCCCCATGTATGCCAAAGTGCAGTGAAACACTAGCAACTGTTATTCAAAGGGAGTAAACCATTCTCCAGCATCTAGCAATGTTTCAATCCAAAAGCCCAAAAGCACCCTCTTCTTTCCTTGTTTTTCCCACATACTCCAAGTAGCTTGCTGTCACTTGTAACTCAATGTCTCCTTTCTGTATTGGCCACACGTCTGAATCATGTTGTACAGCCTCTTTTGGCAACTCAAAAGCATATTACGACTTCTCTCCCCACTCAGTCATGTTTGAAAATAGCATTTTTCATCATTTCTTCTTTCAGTCTCTGCATAACATCTCTCAATGTAACCCAAGGTTTCTCACTCACGGGCCAGTCTGACTTATGACTGGACCCAGCAATTGCTAATTGTAAGAAGCTGATTTATTTATCTTCTCTATATTTCTAAAATATTCCTGCACATTACAGTCAAGGCTAGGTGCACGAAACTGTGCTACATTTTCTCGTTTCAACATCACTTCAGAGGCTCCTAATTCATACAAACACAATCCATGTTAACAAAGCCTCCTCCGCTTCTGCTGAAATCTGTCCAAAATGCCCTTAATTTCTGGCTGAGGAAAGTCCTCCATAGAATTAATTAAAACCTCCTCTGAGCATTGTGAATTAACCTGCAGCTCTCCTTGAACCACCGGCTGTGCATTCCTTTCATACGACTCACTCTGGCTATCTGGAAAGTATAGTAATTTATACTGTGTCATACACACAGTATCTTGTTCTTGCACTGGCTGCTACATCTGCAACTCTTTTTTCAATGATTTATTTTCACACATTAATATATCAGAATTCTTTTTAGCCTCAACCAACTGCTGTTGTATTTTATTACGTTCCTTTTCTAACTGCGCACATTTATCAGAATTCTTTTAAACTTCAACCAACTGCTGCTGTATTTGATCACATTCTTTTTCTAACTGCGCACATTCATCAGAATTCTTTATAACTTCAACCAACTACTGCTGTATTTGATCACGTTCTTTTTCTAACTGCGCACATTTTTCATACATGCTACGAAAAGCACTGAAAAGAATCCAACTTTTTCTCTCTGAAATACCAAGCTGTTTTTGCTCTTCAAAGGAAACTTTCTGCAAACAATTAAGTATCTTTGTTTACCCCACGTCTGTTAAACATACATTAGAGGCATTTTCCCACCCCAAAAGCTCAGTTGGCATCTGAGAATCAGCACCTGAAAACATTGAATTTTTCGAAAACATTTTTCCCCTTTTCCTTTTAAAATCCACCCCACTCCTGGTACCAAAAATGTCATGCTTCGTACTCCCAAATAAAAGAAATACAGCACTCCCACACAGAGGCGCACATGCACGGCAATGCAAGAAAACACCTGGAAAGGGGTTTCACTCTCATAAAATGAGGCACATCAAAAGACAGTTTTCAGAATAAAGCGTGGGGTTTTATTAGTACAACACTCTCTAACAGAAAGGCTTTCCCAGATGCCAAATGAAACAATATGCAAATATGCAACGATGCCGAAACGCGTTACAGCAAAATAATAAAACGCATTTTTTTTTCCGAAGTTTAGCCCCTGTGTCGGTGTCTAATTTCTATTGTGGAATTGGATCTGGTGTTCATATAAATATATATATATATATATATATATATATATTACCTACTGGCGGTCGCCAGTAGGTAGTTATAGTTAGGACCACGTTTCCATAGGAAAAGCATTTTTTGATGTGCTTATAACTTTGGCGTCGTTTGACGAATCTTTACGAAATTTTCCAAAAAGTTCCTCTTTTCAGGTCAGCCCCTATCCTAAAAGTTTGGGGGATTCGTCAAGGGGGGCTAAGAAAAAGGGGGTCCCAAAACGTGTTTTCTCCATGCAATTTCCATAGGAAACTTTAGACAAGGCTACAGGTCAAACTGCTGAACGGAATTACGCCAAATTTGGCAGAGAGAAAGGTCTTGGTTCAGAAAGCACGCTTTTGTTTAAATGAGGTAAATCCGTTCAGTAGTTTTTGAGAAATATCACATTTTCCAGATATCGATATTTGAGAATTCTGACATCTGATTGGCTGAGGCGTTACGAGCACGAGCTTGCGGCTCATTGGCTGCGAACTGTTGAAACTAGGAAGTGTTGGCAGCCATTTTGTGATTCAGTCCGTCAGCTCGCATCTCTCCCTCTAAAAGGCATCGGATCCGTAATTCTACCTCTGCGAGGCAATACTGAAAATATCCCGCTGGTCTGTCTGTGCGAGATACTCCTTTTACGCTCCCTCTCCCCACATCATCAGCTCGTGGCTATGCCTTTAGAAGCCAGTCCATCGGCTCGCAGCTCTGTGTCTGCGAGCCGTCGGGCCCGCAGCTCTACCTCTGTGAGCCACCTCATTAGCTCGTAGCTGTGTCTGTGCTAGGAGGCCCGTCGGCCCGTTACTCTCCCTCTGCGAGTTAGCCCGTCGGATTGCAGCTCGGAGGGCTCGCAGCTGTATCTCTGCGAGCCAGCCCGTTAACTGATAGCTGTGTGTCTGCTAGCAGGCCTGTTGGCCCGTTGGTCTCCCTCTGCGAGTCAGACCACAGCTCTCCTTCTGCCAGCCGGTACGGTGCTGTGCTTTTGCGAGCCAACGGCTCGTAGGTCTCCCTCTGCGAGCTGAGCCCACGGGCTGCAGCTCTTCCTCTGCGAGCCTGCCCGACGGCCCGCAGCTGTCCCTCTGCTAGCGGAACCGCAGGTGACACTCTGCGAGCCAAAATTGGGAATATAAGGCAGCTCCAAACAGAGCCCTTGTGTTTATTAGTTGGAACTACATGTAAGTGCGAATGCACAGCTTCAGGTTAATCAGGAAAACTCGGTTTCCCTCATCTGTGAAGTGTACTCCATCACTTCTGTAGATATCAGCCATATCAAAACGTATGTTGTTGTTGTAGATCGACCCCATTCTATGGTCTCTGAGGTATGCAGACACAGCTTTGTTGACATTCTTCCTAGATTTTTCAATCTTATGACAAAATTGGTTTGACCATTTCCACTTCTGTCTTTGGCATATATTGGAATATACAAAGACAGTTTGAGGCAAAAGTAACATCAATTGTCCAAAGGTGTCCTTCATAAGCATTTCCAAACCTACCCCAGTCAATGTGCCTAGGTCGTTACCACCACAGTGCACAATCATGAGATCAGGGTGTTGGAGATGCAAACAGGTTTTAACCAAAGGGAGCAATTGGTGCCACCTCAATCCTCTCTGTGCAAACCATTTAATGTGCACATTTTGTAAACCTAGGTCTAAGTCAATACGTCTCAGTTCTGCATACCTCTTGCACCAGAAAATATAGCTATGTCCTACAATCCACACTAGCATTTTGAAGGTATGGCTAGAAGATGTGGATAAATGTCTGTAGCTCATGCAGTCTGTTCGTAGAATGAGAGAGATGTTTAAACATGGGGAACTACTTTTTTTACATACAAAACGTTAACCGATTGGGAGATGAAATGTATTGTGTCCTAAAAAGTAGGGTGTATATTAGTTTTGATGAAAAGCATCTTTGTGATTGGTTAATAAAAAAGCAGTTTATACGTGGAGTACATATTATAGGATGAAATTTGCTCAGCTCAACCACACCTGCTAATTGTATTTGGAAGGTGCAGTTCAAACTTGAAAGAATGGTGAACTTTTGACCTCCACGTGCCGTTAAATGTTGGAGAAAATGTTGCAAAAAAAATATCGGTAGGTTTAAAAAATGATGAACTTTTAACCTGCATGTGTCGTAGAATGTTATAGAAAGTGTTGATACAATACGCTGAACTTTTCACAAGTATGTGTCCTTAAAAAAACTGTTTATATGGAAAGTTCAAAAATAACCAATAAAGAGAGGTTTTGCAATCTAAAAAAATAAGGAACTATTCTGATTTGTTCTTTACATGTATTTATGTGTGGAGCAACAGGGAAATTGTGCCATTACTGGTTCCATTCTTGATGAAAGCGGTGCATTACATGTACTGTGTGACAAGAAAAGAATTGCATGCGTTTGTGACATTTGAAATCTGCATACCAACTACGAAGGTAAATTAGAAATTAAGAAGGTGTTATGTGTTTTGTAGTAGTGGTTAAGTATTTGAGACGATATTTTTAACTTTGAAAGTATTTTTTATTTCTAAATAACATAGTGTTAGTAAAGTCTGGTGTTTTATTGGTTCTAAAATATGCATAATGTGTAACTAGTTGTTAAACAAGTACTTTATATATGTTTAGGAGTTTTTCACAAAGAAAAGGTGTAAGTTGTCATATGTAAAGACTGTGGGCCATATTCTCAAGACCAGCGATAACATTATCGCCGCTTTAGCGGCAGTTTCCTGCCGCTAAAGCGGCGATAATGTTATCGCCATTCTTGTGAATATGGCCCTGTATGGTTTTGGAAATTCGATGTAGCGTTAATTTCAATTTGTATATCTATTCCGGTGAGATAAACAGAATGTCGCACGTTTGGAAATTATGCTCAGTCTGGAAATAGTGGAGAAGGGGTGACAGTAGAAAATTCATGTGTTATTAACTTAACAGAGATGGGAAAAAAAGAAGAAAGGTTATGTGCACAGTTTGTGGTCTCATTTTTTACACTGAGAGGTAGATTTCAATGTCAGTGAAGGCTGGTGTGGTACTGCGAGGGTTTGCATTTGGGTGTTCTTAGGAAATCTAAGTTATTGGGGAGCGTTTCTTCAGAAGTAATTTTTTTACATATGTGAGATAAAAAATAAATGAAAATGTTCTTTGTATATTTTCTGTACGATTTTGTTCACAGTGGTAATGTAAATGTGATTATTAGTGATAGTAATTGTCACGGTGTGTTCCACTGCTGAATATACGCAGGCGTTTAAGTGGTCCGGGTGTTATCAGTAGTAGGCTCCGCCACCCCTTTAAGAGAGCCGCCAATTTTTTCATCCCAGTTAAAGCTGTTAATATACGTATAGTAAAGGGACGATACATAAAAAGTTTGGAATTACACCTTCATTTACTCTGTCTACCATGCACCACCATTTTGTGCCCGCAGCAGTACTGTTTATAAAAATAATCTAATACAGCTTTTTGTATTATAAAAATAGCACTTATAGGTTTATTGGCATATTGGTAGAATTTGTACTATATAAAGAATGTTGCAATCAGTTTCAATGGTATAGAAATGCACTGTATTATGTAGGAAATATTACATAAGTGTCCCTATATTCTAAAAACGGGAGGACAAAAACCTCACCCTGGACCGAGTGTCTATTACAATGTGTGCTATCAAAATATCAATGGAGCTGTTCACTAAAAAAGACAATTGTCTAGCTAAAAAACAGTAATCAATCTGTATCCTTATACAGTATAATCCCAGAAATTTCTATGTTAAACCACAAAAACTGGTTAAGAAATTATTTTTATTAAAAATTATTTTAAAACATATTCATACAATTAAGCAATAAAAACATTACTCTACCTCCCACTATAGGTTACAATCTCATTTCATTACACATGTATAAAAATCATAATCTCATTTCATTACACATATGGATAAAAACTCTAAAAACAGTCGACGCAGCGTTTCGGTGACACCTCAATGTTTTCACCTTCCTCAGGACTACAAAAGTTTTCATCAGATCTAAATAATAGAAATACATGATTTAGCAATATATATAAGCTCATACTCAATATACCCTTTTCCTAATACTGTATTCAGCATATCACTAATTTTATTCTATACATCGGCTACTATTTCTTTACACTCGGTCCTTCAAGGTCATTCTAAAAATTGTAACATACTTTATGTACCACTTTTATTTAGTGTTGATTCGTTATGTTCATACGCCCTTTGCATCAACACACACATGATTTCTAAAAATAGAATTTAGGATACATATAATATGGATAACACGGTATTTCTAAGTTACTCTCAATGACTTAACAAAACACTCATATAAACTTTAAAATTCTCCATCTACTCTATTACCATATAATATATGGGCAAGCTTAAAGGAAGTCTTCCTAAAATCGATTGTGCAAGCTTGTTTTTGATTTTAATTGTATGGTGAGTGGGGAAAGCAGAAACCATTCAGTGTTTTTATTTATCCTCCCCCAAAAAACGATTGCTGGCAGCGTCTTGTACCAACTGCTACTTTATCGAGGTATAAATCTATTAATGTTTTATTCTACGAAACTCTTCGCATACCTTTTAATAACAGTTGTAAATTCTTTCTAACTGTCCGTTAGAGCCACCATACTATTCGGGGTGCAGGAGTTGATTATAAAAACTCGACACTGTCTCCGTCTAGAAAAACGAGGCATATTTATCACATTTTGCTATAATTATTCGGAAATTTTTTATTTTGTGTTTGTAAACATTTTTTAAACCGCGCTTACCTATTCAGATCAAACAGTATGCCGTCCGGTATAAGTCGCTTTAATTTAGAAAAACAGGGATCGACGTTTTAAACATTGACGATGCCTTTTATATTGTGGTTCGTTTGTCGACCTTAAGCGCTTTAGGCAATCTATAGGGAAAACAACGTACATGAAGATTTCTTTTAAAATAATATGAAAACCATAAAAACAACATCTACATCTAAGCGCTGTTTATTATGGGATAATTTGATTATAACGAAAGTATGCGGCATTCAATATGGGCTCACTACACTCTCCAAAAAAGTCATAGATCTTTTTGTTTAATAATAAATTCAGAATGTCTTAGCGTTATCAGCTATACAGGTTTATATGCCGATCCTCACAAGTGTTTATTGAATATGCTGATTATATTTATATCCATAAGGTCCATAAGTTAAACCTCTACTATCATTTGGATCGATGCACTATTTCACATATACTCAAAAGACCAAAATAATCATCAAGTTTATAATGTCCCATATTCCAGATAGAGGCGGTCTGAATTACAAATACAGTAAACCGCAACATCCATTGTCTAAGCTCTCTTGGGAACACATCACTTGTGGGGGGATATATATCCTCAAGCTAGTATTTCAGATTGATAAAATATCTTACTCAAGACGCCAAGATCAAGTATATTTGGTATATTTTAGATTTTAAACAAACTCGATGTCTCTTAGTCATACAG